>JAVHZZ010000002.1:177185910-177210910 GCA_036250195.1 Mixophyes australis | reverse complement strand
TTGATTCATGATTCATGATTAAATTCATGATTCAATTAATGATTCATGATTTATTTCATGATTCAATTCATGGTTCATGAATCTTGATTGAATTCATGATTTATTTCATGATTCATGATTGGATTCATGATTCATATTTCAATTCATGATTCATGATTCGATTCATGATTCATGCTTCAATTCATGATTCATGATTCAGTTCATGATTCATGATTCAATTCATGATTGATTTCATGATTTATGATTCAATTCATAATTCATGATTCATGATTCGATTCATGATTCATGATTCGATTCATGATTCATGATTTAATTAATGATTCATGATTCAGTTCATGATTTGTGATTCATGATTCAATTCATGATTCATAATTCAATTCATGATTTGTGATTTATGATTCGATTCATGATTCAAAATTCAATTCATGATTCAATTCATGATTCATGATTCAATTTATGATTCATGATTCTTAATTCATGATTCAATTCATGATTTATGATTCGATTCATGATTCATGATTCAATTTATAATTCATGTTTTAAATCATGATTCAATTCATGATTCATGTTTTAATTCATGATTCATGATTCAATTCATGATTCAATTCATGATTCATGATTCAATTTATGATTCATGATTCTTAATTCATGATTCAATTCATGATTTATGATTCGATTCATGATTCATGAATTATTTCATGATTAATTCATGGTTCATGAATCTTGATTCAATTCATGATTTATTTCATTATTCATGATTCGATTCATGATTCATGATTCATGATTCAATTTATGAGTCATGATTCATTATTCAATTCAAGATTCATGATTCATGATTCGATTCATGATTCATGCTTCAATTCATGATTCATGATTTATGATTCAATTCATGATTCATGATTCGATTCATGATTCATGATTCAATTCATGATTCATGATTCATGATTCATGATTCATGATTCAATGCATGATTCATGATTCATGATTCAATGCATGATTCATGATTCGATTCATGATTCATGATTCATGATTCAATGCATGATTCATGATTCGATTCATGATTCATGTTTGAATTCATGATTCAATTCATGATTCATTTCATGATTCATGATTCAATTCATGATTCATGATTCACGATTCAGTTCATGATTCATGATTCATTTCATGATTTATGATTCAATTCATAATTCATGATTCATGATTCGAATCATGATTCATGATTCATGATTCGATTCATGATTCATGATTCAGTTCATGATTCATGATTCAATTCATGATTTGTGATTCATGATTCAATTCATGATTCAAAATTCAATTCATGATTCATGATTCATGATTCAATTTATAATTCATGTTTTAAATCATGATTCAATTCATGATTCATGTTTTAATTCATGATTCATGATTCAATTCATGATTCAATTCATGATTTATGATTCGATTCATGATTCATGATTTATTTCATGATTCAATTCATGGTTCATGAATCTTGATTCAATTCATGATTTATTTCATTATTCATGATTCGATTCATGATTCATGATTCATGATTCAATTCATGAGTCATGATTCATTATTCATGTCATGATTCATGATTCGATTCATGATTCATAAATGCAATTCATAATTCAATTCATGATTCAATATGTCCGGGTTAGGGTTAGGGTTACGGTTAGGGTTAGGGGTTAGGGGTTAGGGGTTAGGGTTAGGGTTAGGGTTAGTGTTAAGTGGTTAGGGTTAGGGTTAAGGTTAGGGGTTAGGGTTAGGGTTAGGGTTAGGGTTAGGGTTGGGGGGTTAGGGTTAGGTTTAGGGTTAGGGTTATGGTTAGGGTTAGGGTTAGTGGTTAGGGTTAGGGTTAGGGTTAGGGTTTGGGGTTAGGGTTAGGCTTAGGGTTAGGGCTAGGGTTAGGGTTAGGGTTAGGGGGTTAGGGTTAGGGTTAGGGTTAGGGTTAGGGGGTTAGGGTTATGGTTAGGATTAGGGTTAGGGTTAAGGGGTTAGGGTTATGGTTAGGGTTAGGGGTTAGGTTTAGGGTTAGGGTTAGGGGTTATGTTTAGGGTTAGGGGGCTAGGGTTAGGGTTAGGGGGTTAGGGTTAGGGTTAGGGTTAGGGTTAGGGTTTTGGGGTTAGGGTTAGAGTTAGGGTTAGGGTTAGGGGTTATGGTTAGGGTTTAGGTTAGGGTTAAGGGGTTAGGGTTAGGGTTAGGGTTAGGGTTATAGTTAGGGTTAGGGGTTAGGGTTAGGGTTAGGGTTAGGGTTAGGGTTAGGGGTTAGGGTTAGGGTTAGGGTCAGAGTTAGGGTTAGAGTTAGGGTTAATGTTAGGGTTAAGTGGTTAGGGTTAGGATTAGGGTTAAGGGGTTAGGGTTAGGGGTTAGGGTTAGGGTTAGGGGGTTAGGGTGTTAGGGTTAGGGGTTAGGTTTAGGGTTAGGGTTAGAGTTAGGGTTAGGGTTAGGATTTAGGGTTTGGGGTTAGGGGTTAGGGTTAGGGTTTGGGGTTAGGGTTAGGGTTATTGAATTAGGGTTAGGGTTAGGGTTAGGGGGTTAGGGTTAGGGTTAGGGTTAAGGGGTTAGGGTTACGGTTAGGGGGTTAGGGTTATGGTTAGGATTAGGGTTAGGGTTAAGGGGTTAGGGTCAGGGTTAGGGTTAGGGGTTAGTGTTAGGGTTAGGGTTAGGGTTAGGGGTTAGGGGTAGTGTTAGGGTTAGGGTTAGGGTTAGGGGGTTAGGGTTAGGGTTAGGGTTATGGGGTTAGGGTTAGGATTAGGGGTTAGGGTTAGGGTTAGGGTTTGGGGTTAGAGTTAAGGTTAGGGTTAGGGTTAGGGGTTAGGGGTCAGGGTTAGGGTTAGGGTTAGGGTTAGGGTTAGGGTTAAGGGGTTAGGGTTAGGGTTAAGGTTAGGGTTAGGGGTTAGGGGTTAGGGTTAGGATTAGGGTTAGGGTTAGGGGTTAGGGTTAGGGTTAGAGTTAAGGTTAGGGTTAGGGTTAGGGTTAGGGGGTTAGGGTTAGGGTTAGGGTTAGTGGTTAGGTTTAGGGTTAGGGTTAGGGTTACGGTTAGGGTTAGGGTTAGTGGTTAGGGTTAGGGTTAGGGGTTAGGGTTAGGGTTTGGGGTTAGCGTTAGGGTTAGGGTTAGGGTTAGGGGGTTAGGGTTAGGGTTCATGATTCAATTCTTGATTTATGATTCGATTCATGATTGAATTCATGATTCATGATTTATGATTCAATTCATAATTCATGATTTATTTCATGATTCAATTCATAGTTCATGAATCTTGATTCAATTCATGATTTATTTCATGATTCATGATTGGATTCATGATTTATGATTCAATTCATAATTCATGATTTATTTCATGATTCAATTCATAGTTCATGAATCTTGATTCAATTCATGATTTATTTTATGATTCATGATTGGATTCATGATTTATGATTCAATTCATGATTCATGATTTATGATTCCATTCATGATTCATGATTAATTTTATGATTCATGTTTGAATTCATGATTCAATTTTTGATTCATTTCATGATTTATGATTCAATTCATAATTCATGATTCATGATTCCATTCATGATTCATGATTCGATTCATGATTCAATTAATGATTCATGATTTATTTCATGATTCAATTCATGGTTCATGAATCTTGATTGAATTCATGATTTATTTCATGATTCATGATTGGATTCATGATTCATAATTCAATTCAAGATTCATGATTCATGATTCGATTCATGATTCATGCTTCAATTCATGATTTATGATTTATGATTCAATTTATGATTCATGATTCGATTCATGATTCATGATTCATGTTTCAATTCATGATTCAATTACTGATTCAATTTATAATTCAATTCATGATTCAATTCATAACTCAATTCATGATTCATGATTCAATTCATGATTCATGATTCATAATTCAATGCATGATTCATGATTCATGATTCAATGCATGATTCATGATTTCATTCATGATTCATGTTTGAATTAATGATTCAATTCATGATTCATTGCATGATTCATGATTCAATTCATGATTCATGATTCAATTCATGATTCAGTTAATGATTCATGATTCAATTCATGATTCATTTCATGATTTATGATTCAATTCATAATTCATGATTCATGATTCGATTCATGATTCATGATTCGATTCATGATTCAATTCATGATTCATGATTCATAATTCAGTTCATGATTCATGATTCAATTCATTATTTGTGATTCATGATTCAATTCATGATTCATAATTCAATTCATGATTTGTGATTCATGATTCGATTCATGTTTCATGATTCGATTCATGATTCAAAATTCAATTCATGATTCATGATTCAATTTATAATTCATGTTTTAAATCATGATTCAATTCATGATTCATGTTTTAATTCATGATTCATGATTCAATTCATGATTCAATTCTTGATTCATGATTCAATTTATGATTCATGATTCTTAATTCATGATTTATTTCATGATTTAATTCATGGTTCATGAATCTTGATTCAATTCATGATTTATTTCATTATTCATGATTCGATTCATGATTCATGATTCAATTCATGAGTCATGATTCATTATTCATTTCATGACTCATGATTCGATTCATGATTCATAAATGCAATTCATAATTCAATTCATGATTCAATATGTCCGGGTTAGGTTTAGGGTTATGGTTAGGGTTAGGGGTTAGGGGTTAGGGGTTAGGGATAGGGTTAGGGTTAGGGTTAGGGTTAGGGGTTAGGGTTAGGGTTGGGGGGTTAGAGTTAGGTTTAGGGTTAGGGTTAAGGTTAGGGTTAGGGTTAGGGTCAGTGGTTAGGGTTAGGTTTAGGGTTAGGGTTAGGGTTTGGGGTTAGGGTTAGGGCTAGGGTTAGGGTTAGGGTTAGGGTTAGGGGGTTATGGTTAGGGTGAGGGTTAGGGGGTTAGGGGGTTAGGGTTAGGGTCAGTGGTTAGGGTTAGGTTTAGGGTTAGGTTTAGGGTTTGGGGTTAGGGTTAGGGCTAGGGTTAGGGTTAGGGTTAGGGTTAGGGGGTTATGGTTAGGGTTAGGGTTAGGGGGTTAGGGTTAGGGGGTTAGGGGGTTAGGGTTATGGTTAGGATTAGGGTTAGGGTTAGGGTTAGGGGTTAGGTTTAGGTTTAGGGTTAGGGGTTATGGTTAGGGTTAGGGGGTTAGGGTTAGGGTTAGGGGGTAAGGGTTAGGGATAGGGATAGGGTTAGGATTAAGGGTTAGGGTTAGGGTTAGGGTTAGGGTTTGGGGTTAGGGTTAGGGTTAGGGTTAGGGATACGGTTATGGTTAGGGTTAGGGGTTAGGGTTAGGGATACGGTTATGGTTAGGTTTAGGGGGTTAGGGTTAGGGGGTTAGGGTTAGGGTTAGGGGTTAGGGTTAGGGTTAGGGTTAGGGGTTAGGTTTAGGGTTAGGGTTAGGGTTAGGGTTAGGGTTAGGGGTTAGAGTTAGGGTTAGGGTTAGGGTTAGGTTTAGGGGTTAGGGTTAGAGTTAGGGTTAGGGTTAGGGGTTAGGGTTAGGGTTAGGGTTCATGATTCAATTCTTGATTCATGATTCATGATTTGATTCATGATTCATGATTAAATTCATGATTCATGATTTATTATTCAATTAATGATTCATGATTTATTTCATGATTCATGATTGGATTCATGACTCATAATTCAATTCATGATTCATGATTCGATTCATGATTCATGCTTCAATTCATGATTCATGATTTATGATTCAATTCATGATTCATGATTCGATTCATGATTCATGTTTCAAATTATGATTCAATTCCTGATTCAATTTATAATTCAATTCATGATTCAATTCATAATTCAATTCATGATTCATGATTCAATTCATGATTCATGATTCATGATTCAATGCATGATTCATGATTCCATTCATGATTCATGTTTGAATTAATGATTCAATTCATGATTCATTTCATGATTCATGATTCAATTCATGATTCATGATTCAAATTATGATTCATTTCATGATTTATGATTCAATTCATAATTCATGATTCATGATTCGATTCATGATTCATGATTCGATTCATGATTCAATTCATGATTCATAATTCAATTCATGATTCATGATTCATGATTCAGTTCATGATTCATGATTTAATTCATGATTTGTGATTCATGATTCAATTCATGATTCATAATTGAATTCATGATTTGTGATTCATGATTCGATTCATGATTCAAAATTCAATTCATGATTCATAATTCATGATTCAAAATTCAATTCATGATTCATGATTCATGATTTAATTTATAATTCATGTTTTAAATCATGATTCAATTCATGATTCATGTTTTAATTCATGATTCATGATTCAATTCATGATTCAATTCATGATTCATGATTCAATTTATGATTCATGATTCTTAATTCATGAATCAATTCATGATTTATGATTCGATTCATGATTTATGATTTATTTCATGATTTAATTCATGGTTCATGAATCTTGATTCAATTCATGATTTATTTCATTATTCATGATTCGATTCATGATTCATGATTCAATTCATGAGTCATGATTCATTATTCATTTCATGATTCATGATTCGATTCATGATTCATAAATGCAATTCATAATTCAATTCATGATTCAATATGTCCGGGTTAGGGTTAGGGTTACGGTTAGGGTTAGGGGTTAGGGGTTAGGGGTTAGGGTTAGGGGTTAGGGTTAGGGTTAGGGTTAGGGTTAAGTGGTTAGGGTTAGGGTTAGGATTAGGAGTTAGGGTTAGGGTTAGGGTTAGGGTTAGGGGTTAGTGTTAGGGTTAGGGTTAGGGTTGGGGGGTTAGGGTTAGGTTTAGGGTTAGGGTTAGGGTTAGGGTTAGGGTTAGTGGTTAGGGTTAGAGTTAGGGTTAGGGTTTGGGGTTAGGGTTAGAGTTAGGGCTAGGGTTAGGGTTAGGGTTAGGGGGTTAGGGTTAGGGGGTTAGGGTTATGGTTAGGATTAGGGCTAGGGTTAAGGGGTTAGGGTTAGGGTTAGAGTTAGGGGTTATGTTTAGGGTTAGGGTTAGGGGTTATGGTTAGGGTTAGGGGGTTAGGGTTAGGGGGTTAGGGTTAGGGTTAGGGTTAGGATTAGGGGTTAGGATTAGGGTTAGGGTTAGGGTTTGGGGTTAGGGTTAGGGTTAGGGGTTAGGGTTAGGGTTAGGGTTAAGGGGTTAGGGTTAGGGTTATAGTTAGGGTTAGGGGTTAGGGTTAGGGTTAGGGTTAGGGTTAGGGTTAGGGTTAGAGTTAGGGTTAATGTTAGGGTTAGGGGGTTAGGGTTAGGATTAGGGTTAAGGGGTTAGGGTTAGGGTTAGGGTTAGGGGTTAGGGTTATGGTTAGGGTTAGGGTTAGGGGGTTAGGGTTAGAGGGTTAGGGTTAGGGTTAGGGGTTAGGGTTAGGGTTAGGGGTTAGAATTAGGGTTAGGGGTTAAAGTTAGGGTTAGATTTGGATTAGGGTTAGGGGTTAGGGTTAGGGTTAGGGGTTAGGGTTAGGGTTAGAGTTAGGGGGTTAGGGTTAGGATTAGGGTTAGGGGTTAGGGTTAGGGTTAGGGTTAGGGTTCATGATTCAATTCTTGTTTCATGATTTGATTCATGATCCATGATTAAATTCATGATTCATGATTTATGATTCAATTAATGATTCATGATTTATTTCATGATTCAATTCATGGTTCATGAATCTTGATTGAATTCATGATTTATTTCATGATTCATGATTGGATTCATGATTCATATTTCAATTCATGATTCATGATTCATGATTCGATTCATGATTCATGCTTCAATTCATGATTCATGATTTATGATTCAATTCATGATTCATGATTCGATTCATGATTCATGATTCAATTCATGATTCATGATTCAGTTCATGATTCATGATTCAGTTCATGATTCATGATTCAATTCATGATTGATTTCATGATTTATGATTCAATTCATAATTCATGATTCATGATTCGATTCATGATTCATGATTCGATTCATGATTCATGATTTAATTAATGATTCATGATTCAATTCATGATTCATGATTCAGTTCATGATTCATGATTCAGTTCATGATTTGTGATTCATGATTCAATTCATGATTCATAATTCAATTCATGATTTGTGATTTATGATTCGATTCATGATTCAAAATTCAATTCATGATTCAATTCATGATTCAAAATTCAATTCATGATTCAATTCATGATTCATGATTCAATTTATGATTCATGATTCTTAATTCATGATTCAATTCATGATTCATGTTTTAATTCATGATTCATGATTCAATTCATGATTCAATTCATGATTCATGATTCAATTTATGATTCATGATTCTTAATTCATGATTCAATTCATGATTTATGATTCGATTCATGATTCATGATTTATTTCATGATTAATTCATGGTTCATGAATCTTGATTCAATTCATGATTTATTTCATTGTTCATGATTCGATTCATGATTCATGATTCATGATTCAATTCAAGATTCATGATTCATGATTCGATTCATGATTCATGCTTCAATTCATGATTCATGATTTATGATTCAATTCATGATTCATGATTCGATTCATGATTCATGACTCAATTCATGATTCATGATTCATGATTCAATGCATGATTCATGATTCGATTCATGATTCATGATTCAATTCATGATTCATGATTCACGATTCAGTTCATGATTCATGATTCATTTCATGATTTATGATTCAATTCATAATTCATGATTCATGATTCGAATCATGATTCATGATTCGATTCATGATTCATGATTCAGTTCATGATTCATGATTCAATTCATGATTTGTGATTCATGATTCAATTCATGATTCATAATTCAATTCATGATTTGTGATTCATGATTCGATTCATGTTTCATGATTCGATTCATGATTCAAAATTCAATTCATGATTCATGATTCAAAATTCAATTCATGATTCATGTTTTAAATCATGATTCAATTCATGATTCATGTTTTAATTCATGATTCATGATTCAATTCATGATTCAATTCATGATTCATGATTCAATTTATGATTCATGATTCTTAATTCATGATTCAATTCATGATTTATGATTCGATTCATGATTCATGATTTATTTCATGATTCAATTCATGGTTCATGAATCTTGATTCAATTCATGATTTATTTCATTATTCATGATTCGATTCATGATTCATGATTCATGATTCAATTCATGAGTCATGATTCATTATTCATTTCATGATTCATGATTCGATTCATGATTCATAAATGCAATTCATAATTCAATTCATGATTCAATATGTCCGGGTTAGGGTTAGGGTTACGGTTAGGGTTAGGGGTTAGGGGTTAGGGGTTAGGGTTAGGGTTAGGGTTAGTGTTAAGTGGTTAGGGTTAGGGTTAAGGTTAGGGGTTAGGGTTAGGGTTAGGGTTAGGGTTGGGGGGTTAGGGTTAGGTTTAGGGTTAGGGTTATGGTTAGGGTTAGGGTTAGTGGTTAGGGTTAGGGTTAGGGTTAGGGTTTGGGGTTAGGGTTAGGGTTAGGGTTAGGGCTAGGGTTAGGGTTAGGGTTAGGGGGTTAGGGTTAGGGTTAGGGGGTTAGGGTTATGGTTAGGATTAGGGTTAGGGTTAAGGGGTTAGGGTTATGGTTAGGGTTAGGGGTTAGGTTTAGGGTTAGGGTTAGGGGTTATGTTTAGGGTTAGGGGGCTAGGGTTAGGGTTAGGGGGTTAGGGTTAGGGTTAGGGTTAGGGTTTTGGGGTTAGGGTTAGAGTTAGGGTTAGGGTTAGGGGTTAGGGTTAGGGTTTAGGTTAGGGTTAAGGGGTTAGGGTTAGGGTTAGGGTTAGGGTTATAGTTAGGGTTAGGGGTTAGGGTTAGGGTTAGGGTTAGGGTTAGGGTTAGGGGTTAGGGTTAGGGTTAGGGTCAGGGTTAGGGATAGAGTTAGGGTTAATGTTAGGGTTAAGTGGTTAGGGTTAGGATTAGGGTTAAGGGGTTAGGGTTAGGGTTAGGGGTTAGGGTTAGGGTTACAGTTAGGGTTAGGGTTAGGGGGTTAGGGTTAGGGTTAGGGGGTTAGGGTTAGGGGTTAGGGTTAGGGTTAGGGTTAGGGGTTAGAGTTAGGGTTAGGGTTAGGGTTAGGGGTTAGGGTTAGGGGTTCGGGTTAGGGTTAGGGGGTTAGGGTTAGGGGTAGGGTTAGAGGATAGGGTTAGGGTTCATGATTCAATTCTTGATTCATGATTCGATTCATGATTCATGATTAAATTCATGATTCATGATTTATAATTCAATTATTGATTCATGATTTATTTCATGATTCAATTCATGGTTCATGAATCTTGATTCAATTCATGATTTATTTCATGATTCATGATTGGATTCATGATTCATGTTTCAATTCATGATTCAATTCCTGATTCAATTTATAATTCAATTCATGATTCAATTCATAATTCAATTCATGATTCATGATTCAATTCATGATTCATGTTTGAATTAATGATTCAATTCATGATTCATTTCATGATTCATGTTTTAATTTATTATTCATGATTCATTTCATGATTCATGATTCAATTCATGATTCATGATTCGATTCATGATTCATGATTTAATTCATGATTCATGATTCAATTCATGATTCATGATTCATGATTCGATTCATGATTCATGATTCAATTCATGATTCATGATTCAGTTCATGATTCATGATTCAGTTCATGATTCATGATTCAATTCATGATTGATTTCATGATTTATGATTCAATTCATAATTCATGATTCATGATTCGATTCATGATTCATGATTCGATTCATGATTCATGATTTAATTAATGATTCATGATTCAATTCATGATTCATGATTCAGTTCATGATTCATGATTCAGTTCATGATTTGTGATTCATGATTCAATTCATGATTCATAATTCAATTCATGATTTGTGATTTATGATTCGATTCATGATTCAAAATTCAATTCATGATTCAATTCATGATTCATGATTCAATTTATGATTCATGATTCTTAATTCATGATTCAATTCATGATTTATGATTCGATTCATGATTCATGATTCAATTTATAATTCATGTTTTAAATCATGATTCAATTCATGATTCATGTTTTAATTCATGATTCATGATTCAATTCATGATTCAATTCATGATTCATGATTCAATTTATGATTCATGATTCTTAATTCATGATTCAATTCATGATTTATGATTCGATTCATGATTCATGATTTATTTCATGATTAATTCATGGTTCATGAATCTTGATTCAATTCATGATTTATTTCATTGTTCATGATTCGATTCATGATTCATGATTCATGATTCAATTTATGAGTCATGATTCATTATTCAATTCAAGATTCATGATTCATGATTCGATTCATGATTCATGCTTCAATTCATGATTCATGATTTATGATTCAATTCATGATTCATGATTCGATTCATGATTCATGATTCAATTCATGATTCATGATTCATGATTCAATGCATGATTCATGATTCGATTCATGATTCATGATTCAATTCATGATTCATGATTCACGATTCAGTTCATGATTCATGATTCATTTTATGATTTATGATTCAATTCATAATTCATGATTCATGATTCGAATCATGATTCATGATTCATGATTCGATTCATGATTCATGATTCAGTTCATGATTCATGATTCAATTCATGATTTGTGATTCATGATTCAATTCATGATTCATAATTCAATTCATGATTTGTGATTCATGATTCGATTCATGTTTCATGATTCGATTCATGATTCAAAATTCAATTCATGATTCATGATTCAAAATTCAATTCATGATTCATGATTCATGATTCAATTTATAATTCATGTTTTAAATCATGATTCAATTCATGATTCATGTTTTAATTCATGATTCATGATTCAATTCATGATTCAATTCATGATTCATGATTCAATTTATGATTCATGATTCTTAATTCATGATTCAATTCATGATTTATGATTCGATTCATGATTCATGATTTATTCCATGATTCAATTCATGGTTCATGAATCTTGATTCAATTCATGATTTATTTCATTATTCATGATTCGATTCATGATTCATGATTCATGATTCAATTCATGAGTCATGATTCATTATTCATTTCATGATTCATGATTCGATTCATGATTCATAAATGCAATTCATAATTCAATTCATGATTCAATATGTCCGGGTTAGGGTTAGGGTTACGGTTAGGGTTAGGGGTTAGGGGTTAGGGGTTAGGGTTAGGGTTAGGGTTAGTGTTAAGTGGTTAGGGTTAGGGTTAAGGTTAGGGGTTAGGGTTAGGGTTAGGGTTAGGGTTAGGGTTGGGGGGTTAGGGTTAGGTTTAGGGTTAGGGTTATGGTTAGGGTTAGGGTTAGTGGTTAGGGTTAGGGTTAGGGTTTGGGGTTAGGGTTAGGGTTAGGGTTAGGGCTAGGGTTAGGGTTAGGGTTAGGGGGTTAGGGTTAGGGTTAGGGGGTTAGGGTTATGGTTAGGATTAGGGTTAGGGTTAAGGGGTTAGGGTTATGGTTAGGGTTAGGGGTTAGGTTTAGGGTTAGGGTTAGGGGTTATGTTTAGGGTTAGGGGGCTAGGGTTAGGGTTAGGGGGTTAGGGTTAGGGTTAGGGTTAGGGTTTTGGGGTTAGGGTTAGAGTTAGGGTTAGGGTTAGGGGTTAGGGTTAGGGTTTAGGTTAGGGTTAAGGGGTTAGGGTTAGGGTTAGGGTTATAGTTAGGGTTAGGGGTTAGGGTTAGGGTTAGGGTTAGGGTTAGGGGTTAGGGTTAGGGTTAGGGTCAGGGTTAGGGTTAGAGTTAGGGTTAATGTTAGGGTTAAGTGGTTAGGGTTAGGATTAGGGTTAAGGGGTTAGGGTTAGGGGTTAGGGTTACAGTTAGGGTTAGGGTTAGGGGGTTAGGGTTAGGGTTAGGGGGTTAGGGTTAGGGGTTAGGGTTAGGGTTAGGGTTAGGGGTTAGAGTTAGGGTTAGGGTTAGGGTTAGGGGTTAGGGTTAGGGGTTCGGGTTAGGGTTAGGGGGTTAGGGTTAGGGGTAGGGTTAGGGGATAGGGTTAGGGTTCATGATTCAATTCTTGATTCATGATTCGATTCATGATTCATGATTAAATTCATGATTCATGATTTATAATTCAATTATTGATTCATGATTTATTTCATGATTCAATTCATGGTTCATGAATCTTGATTCAATTCATGATTTATTTCATGATTCATGATTGGATTCATGATTCATGTTTCAATTCATGATTCAATTCCTGATTCAATTTATAATTCAATTCATGATTCAATTCATAATTCAATTCATGATTCATGATTCAATTCATGATTCATGATTCAATGCATGAATTATGATTCCATTCATGATTCATGTTTGAATTAATGATTCAATTCATGATTCATTTCATGATTCATGATTTAATTTATTATTCATGATTCATTTCATGATTCATGATTCAATTCATGATTCATGATTCGATTCATGATTCATGATTTAATTCATGATTCATGATTCAATTCATGATTCATGATTCAATTTATGATTCATGATTCTTAATTCATGATTCGATTCATGATTCATGATTCGATTCATGATTCAATTTATAATTCATGTTTTAAATCATGATTCAATTCATGATTCATGTTTTAATTCATGATTCATGATTCAATTCATGATTCAATTCATGATTCGTGATTCAATTTATGATTCATGATTCTTAATTCATGATTCAATTCATGATTTATGATTCGATTCATGATTCATGATTTATTTCATGATTAATTCATGGTTCATAAATCTTGATTCAATTCATGATTTATTTCATTATTCATGATTTGATTCATGATTCATGATTCAATTTATGAGTCATGATTCATTATTCAATTCAAGATTCATGATTCATGATTCGATTCATGATTCATGCTTCAATTCATGATTCATGATTTATGATTCAATTCATGATTCATGATTCGATTCATGATTCATGATTCATGTTTCAATTCATGATTCAATTCCTGATTCAATTCATAATTCAATTCATGATTCAATTCATAATTCAATTCAGGGTTAGGGTTAGTGTTAAGTGGTTAGGGTTAGGGTTAAGGTTAGGGGTTAGGGTTAGGGTTAGGGTTAGGGTTGGGGGGTTAGGGTTAGGTTTAGGGTTAGGGTTATGGTTAGGGTTAGGGTTAGTGGTTAGGGTTAGGGTTAGGGTTAGGGTTTGGGGTTAGGGTTAGGGTTAGGGTTAGGGCTAGGGTTAGGGTTAGGGTTAGGGGGTTAGGGTTAGGGTTAGGGTTAGGGTTAGGGGGTTAGGGTTATGGTTAGGATTAGGGTTAGGGTTAAGGGGTTAGGGTTATGGTTATGGTTAGGGGTTAGGTTTAGGGGTTATGTTTAGGGTTAGGGGGCTAGGGTTAGGGTTAGGGGGTTAGGGTTAGGGTTAGGGTTAGGGTTTTGGGGTTAGGGTTAGAGTTAGGGTTAGGGTTAGGGTTAGGGTTTAGGTTAGGGTTAAGGGGTTAGGGTTAGGGTTAGGGTTAGGGTTATAGTTAGGGTTAGGGGTTAGGGTTAGGGTTAGGGTTAGGGTTAGGGGTTAGGTTTAGGGTTAGGGTCAGGGTTAGGGTTAGAGTTAGGGTTAATGTTAGGGTTAAGTGGTTAGGGTTAGGATTAGGGTTAAGGGGTTAGGGTTAGGGTTAGGGGTTAGGGTTAGGGTTACAGTTAGGGTTAGGGTTAGGGGGTTAGGGTTAGGGTTAGGGGGTTAGGGTTAGGGGGTAAGGGTTAGGGATAGGGTTAGGGTTAGGATTAAGGGTTAGGGTTAGGGTTAGGGTTAGGGTTTGGGGTTAGGGTTAGGGTTAGGGTTAGGGATACGGTTATGGTTAGGGTTAGGGGTTAGGGTTAGGGTTAGGGGGTTAGGGTTAGGGTTAGGGGGTAAGGGTTAGGGATAGGGTTAGGGTTAGGATTAAGGGTTAGGGTTAGGGTTTGGGGTTAGGGTTAGGGTTAGGGTTAGGGATACGGTTATGGTTAGGGTTAGGGGTTAGGGTTAGGGATACGGTTATGGTTAGGTTTAGGGGGTTAGGGTTAGGGGGTTAGGGTTAGGGTTAGGGGTTAGGGTTAGGGTTAGGGTTAGAGGTTAGGTTTAGGGTTAGGGTTAGGGTTAGGGTTAGGGTTAGGGGTTAGAGTTAGGGTTAGGGTTAGGGTTAGGTTTAGGGGTTAGGGTTAGAGTTAGGGTTAGGGTTAGGGGTTAGGGTTAGGGTTAGGGTTCATGATTCAATTCTTGATTCATGATTCATGATTTGATTCATGATTCATGATTAAATTCATGATTCATGATTTATTATTCAATTAATGATTCATGATTTATTTCATGATTCATGATTGGATTCATGACTCATAATTCAATTCATGATTCATGATTCGATTCATGATTCATGCTTCAATTCATGATTCATGATTTATGATTCAATTCATGATTCATGATTCGATTCATGATTCATGTTTCAAATTATGATTCAATTCCTGATTCAATTTATAATTCAATTCATGATTCAATTCATAATTCAATTCATGATTCATGATTCAATTCATGATTCATGATTCAAATTATGATTCATTTCATGATTTATGATTCAATTCATAATTCATGATTCATGATTCGATTCATGATTCATGATTCGATTCATGATTCAATTCATGATTCATAATTCAATTCATGATTCATGATTCAGTTCATGATTCATGATTTAATTCATGATTTGTGATTCATGATTGAATTCATGATTCATAATTGAATTCATGATTTGTGATTCATGATTCGATTCATGATTCAAAATTCAATTCATGATTCATAATTCATGATTCAAAATTCAATTCATGATTCATGATTCATGATTTAATTTATAATTCATGTTTTAAATCATGATTCAATTCATGATTCATGTTTTAATTCATGATTCATGATTCAATTCATGATTCAATTCATGATTCATGATTCAATTTATGATTCATGATTCTTAATTCATGAATCAATTCATGATTTATGATTCGATTCATGATTCATGATTTATTTCATGATTTAATTCATGGTTTATGAATCTTGATTCAATTCATGATTTATTTCATTATTCATGATTCGATTCATGATTCATGATTCAATTCATGAGTCATGATTCATTATTCATTTCATGATTCATGATTCGATTCATGATTCATAAATGCAATTCATAATTCAATTCATGATTCAATATGTCCGGGTTAGGGTTAGGGTTACGGTTAGGGTTAGGGGTTAGGGGTTAGGGGTTAGGGTTAGGGGTTAGGGTTAGGGTTAGGGTTAGGGTTAAGTGGTTAGGGTTAGGGTTAGGATTAGGAGTTAGGGTTAGGGTTAGGGTTAGGGTTAGGGGTTAGTGTTAGGGTTAGGGTTAGGGTTGGGGGGTTAGGGTTAGGTTTAGGGTTAGGGTTAGGGTTAGGGTTAGGGTTAGTGGTTAGGGTTAGAGTTAGGGTTAGGGTTTGGGGTTAGGGTTAGAGTTAGGGCTAGGGTTAGGGTTAGGGTTAGGGGGTTAGGGTTAGGGGGTTAGGGTTATGGTTAGGATTAGGGTTAGGGTTAAGGGGTTAGGGTTAGGGTTAGAGTTAGGGGTTATGTTTAGGGTTAGGGTTAGGGGTTATGGTTAGGGTTAGGGGGTTAGGGTTAGGGGGTTAGGGTTAGGGTTAGGGTTAGGATTAGGGGTTAGGATTAGGGTTAGGGTTAGGGTTTGGGGTTAGGGTTAGGGTTAGGGGTTAGGGTTAGGGTTAGGGTTAAGGGGTTAGGGTTAGGGTTAGGGTTATAGTTAGGGTTAGGGGTTAGGGTTAGGGTTAGGGTTAGGGTTAGGGTTAGAGTTAGGGTTAATGTTAGGGTTAGGGGGTTAGGGTTAGGATTAGGGTTAAGGGGTTAGGGTTAGGGTTAGGGTTAGGGGTTAGGGTTATGGTTAGGGTTAGGGTTAGGGGGTTAGGGTTAGAGGGTTAGGGTTAGGGTTAGGGGTTAGGGTTAGGGTTAGGGGTTAGAATTAGGGTTAGGGGTTAAAGTTAGGGTTAGATTTGGATTAGGGTTAGGGGTTAGGGTTAGGGGTTAGGGTTAGGGTTAGAGTTAGGGGGTTAGGGTTAGGATTAGGGTTAGGGGTTAGGGTTAGGGTTAGGGTTAGGGTTCATGATTCAATTCTTGTTTCATGATTTGATTCATGATCCATGATTAAATTCATGATTCATGATTTATGATTCAATTAATGATTCATGATTTATTTCATGATTCAATTCATGGTTCATGAATCTTGATTGAATTCATGATTTATTTCATGATTCATGATTGGATTCATGATTCATATTTCAATTCATGATTCATGATTCATGATTCGATTCATGATTCATGCTTCAATTCATGATTCATGATTTATGATTCAATTCATGATTCATGATTCGATTCATGATTCATGATTCAATTCATGATTCATGATTCAGTTCATGATTCATGATTCAGTTCATGATTCATGATTCAATTCATGATTGATTTCATGATTTATGATTCAATTCATAATTCATGATTCATGATTCGATTCATGATTCGATTCATGATTCATGATTTAATTAATGATTCATGATTCAATTCATGATTCATGATTCAGTTCATGATTCATGATTCAGTTCATGATTTGTGATTCATGATTCAATTCATGATTCATAATTCAATTCATGATTTGTGATTTATGATTCGATTCATGATTCAAAATTCAATTCATGATTCAATTCATGATTCAAAATTCAATTCATGATTCAATTCATGATTCATGATTCAATTTATGATTCATGATTCTTAATTCATGATTCAATTCATGATTTATGATTCGATTCATGATTCATGATTCAATTTATAATTCATGTTTTAAATCATGATTCAATTCATGATTCATGTTTTAATTCATGATTCATGATTCAATTCATGATTCAATTCATGATTCATGATTCAATTTATGATTCATGATTCTTAATTCATGATTCAATTCATGATTTATGATTCGATTCATGATTCATGATTTATTTCATGATTAATTCATGGTTCATGAATCTTGATTCAATTCATGATTTATTTCATTGTTCATGATTCGATTCATGATTCATGATTCAATTCATGAGTCATGATTCATTATTCATTTCATGATTCATGATTCGATTCATGATTCATAAATGCAATTCATAATTCAATTCATGATTCAATATGTCCGGGTTAGGGTTAGGGTTACGGTTAGGGTTAGGGGTTAGGGGTTAGGGGTTAGGGTTAGGGGTTAGGGTTAGGGTTAGGGTTAGGGTTAAGTGGTTAGGGTTAGGGTTAGGATTAGGAGTTAGGGTTAGGGTTAGGGTTAGGGTTAGGGGTTAGTGTTAGGGTTAGGGTTGGGGGGTTAGGGTTAGGTTTAGGGTTAGGGTTAGGGTTAGGGTTAGGGTTAGTGGTTAGGGTTAGAGTTAGGGTTAGGGTTTGGGGTTAGGGTTAGAGTTAGGGCTAGGGTTAGGGTTAGGGTTAGGGGGTTAGGGTTAGGGGGTTAGGGTTATGGTTAGGATTAGGGTTAGGGTTAAGGGGTTAGGGTTAGGGTTAGAGTTAGGGGTTATGTTTAGGGTTAGGGTTAGGGGTTATGGTTAGGGTTAGGGGGTTAGGGTTAGGGGGTTAGGGTTAGGGTTAGGATTAGGGGTTAGGATTAGGGTTAGGGTTAGGGTTTGGGGTTAGGGTTAGGGTTAGGGGTTAGGGTTAGGGTTAGGGTTAAGGGGTTAGGGTTAGGGTTAGGGTTATAGTTAGGGTTAGGGGTTAGGGTTAGGGTTAGGGTTAGGGTTAGGGTTAGGGTTAGAGTTAGGGTTAATGTTAGGGTTAGGGGGTTAGGGTTAGGATTAGGGTTAAGGGGTTAGGGTTAGGGTTAGGGTTAGGGGTTAGGGTTATGGTTAGGGTTAGGGTTAGGGGGTTAGGGTTAGAGGGTTAGGGTTAGGGTTAGGGGTTAGGGTTAGGGTTAGGGGTTAGAATTAGGGTTAGGGGTTAAAGTTAGGGTTAGATTTGGATTAGGGTTAGGGGTTAGGGTTAGGGTTAGGGGTTAGGGTTAGGGTTAGAGTTAGGGGGTTAGGGTTAGGATTAGGGTTAGGGGTTAGGGTTAGGGTTAGGGTTAGGGTTCATGATTCAATTCTTGTTTCATGATTTGATTCATGATCCATGATTAAATTCATGATTCATGATTTATGATTCAATTAATGATTCATGATTTATTTCATGATTCAATTCATGGTTCATGAATCTTGATTGAATTCATGATTTATTTCATGATTCATGATTGGATTCATGATTCATATTTCAATTCATGATTCATGATTCATGATTCGATTCATGATTCATGCTTCAATTCATGATTCATGATTTATGATTCAATTCATGATTCATGATTCGATTCATGATTCATGATTCAATTCATGATTCATGATTCAGTTCATGATTCATGATTCAGTTCATGATTCATGATTCAATTCATGATTGATTTCATGATTTATGATTCAATTCATAATTCATGATTCATGATTCGATTCATGATTCGATTCATGATTCATGATTTAATTAATGATTCATGATTCAATTCATGATTCATGATTCAGTTCATGATTCATGATTCAGTTCATGATTTGTGATTCATGATTCAATTCATGATTCATAATTCAATTCATGATTTGTGATTTATGATTCGATTCATGATTCAAAATTCAATTCATGATTCAATTCATGATTCAAAATTCAATTCATGATTCAATTCATGATTCATGATTCAATTTATGATTCATGATTCTTAATTCATGATTCAATTCATGATTTATGATTCGATTCATGATTCATGATTCAATTTATAATTCATGTTTTAAATCATGATTCAATTCATGATTCATGTTTTAATTCATGATTCATGATTCAATTCATGATTCAATTCATGATTCATGATTCAATTTATGATTCATGATTCTTAATTCATGATTCAATTCATGATTTATGATTCGATTCATGATTCATGATTTATTTCATGATTAATTCATGGTTCATGAATCTTGATTCAATTCATGATTTATTTCATTGTTCATGATTCGATTCATGATTCATGATTCATGATTCAATTTATGAGTCATGATTCATTATTCAATTCAAGATTCATGATTCATGATTCGATTCATGATTCATGCTTCAATTCATGATTCATGATTTATGATTCAATTCATGATTCATGATTCGATTCATGATTCATGATTCAATTCATGATTCATGATTCATGATTCAATGCATGATTCATGATTCGATTCATGATTCATGATTCAATTCATGATTCATGATTCACGATTCAGTTCATGATTCATGATTCATTTCATGATTTATGATTCAATTCATAATTCATGATTCATGATTCGAATCATGATTCATGATTCATGATTCGATTCATGATTCATGATTCAGTTCATGATTCATGATTCAATTCATGATTTGTGATTCATGATTCAATTCATGATTCATAATTCAATTCATGATTTGTGATTCATGATTCGATTCATGTTTCATGATTCGATTCATGATTCAAAATTCAATTCATGATTCATGATTCAAAATTCAATTCATGATTCATGATTCATGATTCAATTTATAATTCATGTTTTAAATCATGATTCAATTCATGATTCATGTTTTAATTCATGATTCATGATTCAATTCATGATTCAATTCATGATTCATGATTCAATTTATGATTCATGATTCTTAATTCATGATTCAATTCATGATTTATGATTCGATTCATGATTCATGATTTATTTCATGATTCAATTCATGGTTCATGAATCTTGATTCAATTCATGATTTATTTCATTATTCATGATTCGATTCATGATTCATGATTCATGATTCAATTCATGAGTCATGATTCATTATTCATTTCATGATTCATGATTCGATTCATGATTCATAAATGCAATTCATAATTCAATTCATGATTCAATATGTCCGGGTTAGGGTTAGGGTTACGGTTAGGGTTAGGGGTTAGGGGTTAGGGGTTAGGGTTAGGGTTAGGGTTAGTGTTAAGTGGTTAGGGTTAGGGTTAAGGTTAGGGGTTAGGGTTAGGGTTAGGGTTAGGGTTAGGGTTGGGGGGTTAGGGTTAGGTTTAGGGTTAGGGTTATGGTTAGGGTTAGGGTTAGTGGTTAGGGTTAGGGTTAGGGTTAGGGTTTGGGGTTAGGGTTAGGGTTAGGGTTAGGGCTAGGGTTAGGGTTAGGGTTAGGGGGTTAGGGTTAGGGTTAGGGGGTTAGGGTTATGGTTAGGATTAGGGTTAGGGTTAAGGGGTTAGGGTTATGGTTAGGGTTAGGGGTTAGGTTTAGGGTTAGGGTTAGGGGTTATGTTTAGGGTTAGGGGGCTAGGGTTAGGGTTAGGGGGTTAGGGTTAGGGTTAGGGTTAGGGTTTTGGGGTTAGGGTTAGAGTTAGGGTTAGGGTTAGGGGTTAGGGTTAGGGTTTAGGTTAGGGTTAAGGGGTTAGGGTTAGGGTTAGGGTTAGGGTTATAGTTAGGGTTAGGGGTTAGGGTTAGGGTTAGGGTTAGGGTTAGGGTTAGGGGTTAGGGTTAGGGTTAGGGTCAGGGTTAGGGATAGAGTTAGGGTTAATGTTAGGGTTAAGTGGTTAGGGTTAGGATTAGGGTTAAGGGGTTAGGGTTAGGGTTAGGGGTTAGGGTTAGGGTTACAGTTAGGGTTAGGGTTAGGGGGTTAGGGTTAGGGTTAGGGGGTTAGGGTTAGGGGTTAGGGTTAGGGTTAGGGTTAGGGGTTAGAGTTAGGGTTAGGGTTAGGGTTAGGGGTTAGGGTTAGGGGTTCGGGTTAGGGTTAGGGGGTTAGGGTTAGGGGTAGGGTTAGGGGATAGGGTTAGGGTTCATGATTCAATTCTTGATTCATGATTCGATTCATGATTCATGATTAAATTCATGATTCATGATTTATAATTCAATTATTGATTCATGATTTATTTCATGATTCAATTCATGGTTCATGAATCTTGATTCAATTCATGATTTATTTCATGATTCATGATTGGATTCATGATTCATGTTTCAATTCATGATTCAATTCCTGATTCAATTTATAATTCAATTCATGATTCAATTCATAATTCAATTCATGATTCATGATTCAATTCATGATTCATGATTCAATGCATGAATTATGATTCCATTCATGATTCATGTTTGAATTAATGATTCAATTCATGATTCATTTCATGATTCATGATTTAATTTATTATTCATGATTCATTTCATGATTCATGATTCAATTCATGATTCATGATTCGATTCATGATTCATGATTTAATTCATGATTCATGATTCAATTCATGATTCATGATTCATGATTCAATGCATGAATTATGATTCCATTCATGATTCATGTTTGAATTAATGATTCAATTCATGATTCATTTCATGATTCATGATTCAATTCATGATTCATGATTTAATTCATTATTCATGATTCATTTTATGATTCATGATTCAATTCATGATTCATGATTCGATTCATGATTCATGATTTAATTCATGATTCATGATTCAATTCATGATTCATGATTCTTGATTCAGTTCATGATTCATGATTCAATTCATGATTTGTGATTCATGATTCCATTCATGATTCATAATTCAATTCATGATTTGTGTTTCATGATTCGATTCATGATTCAAAATTCAATTCATGATTCATGATTCATGATTCAATTTATAATTCATGTTTTAAATCATGATTCAATTCATGATTCATGTTTTAATTCAAGATTCATGATTCAATTCATGATTCAATTCATGATTCATGATTCAATTTATGATTCATGATTCTTAATTCATGATTCGATTCATGATTCATGATTCGATTCATGATTCAATTTATAATTCATGTTTTAAATCATGATTCAATTCATGATTCATGTTTTAATTCATGATTCATGATTCAATTCATGATTCAATTCATGATTCGTGAATCAATTTATGATTCATGATTCTTAATTCATGATTCAATTCATGATTTATGATTCGATTCATGATTCATGATTTATTTCATGATTAATTCATGGTTCATAAATCTTGATTCAATTCATGATTTATTTCATTATTCATGATTTGATTCATGATTCATGATTCAATTTATGAGTCATGATTCATTATTCAATTCAAGATTCATGATTCATGATTCGATTCATGATTCATGCTTCAATTCATGATTCATGATTTATGATTCAATTCATGATTCATGATTCGATTCATGATTCATGATTCATGTTTCAATTCATGATTCAATTCCTGATTCAATTCATAATTCAATTCATGATTCAATTCATAATTCAATTCAGGGTTAGGGTTAGTGTTAAGTGGTTAGGGTTAGGGTTAAGGTTAGGGGTTAGGGTTAGGGTTAGGGTTAGGGTTGGGGGGTTAGGGTTAGGTTTAGGGTTAGGGTTATGGTTAGGGTTAGGGTTAGTGGTTAGGGTTAGGGTTAGGGTTTGGGGTTAGGGTTAGGGTTAGGGTTAGGGCTAGGGTTAGGGTTAGGGTTAGGGGGTTAGGGTTAGGGTTAGGGTTAGGGGGTTAGGGTTATGGTTAGGATTAGGGTTAGGGTTAAGGGGTTAGGGTTATGGTTATGGTTAGGGGTTAGGTTTAGGGTTAGGGTTAGGGGTTATGTTTAGGGTTAGGGGGCTAGGGTTAGGGTTAGGGGGTTAGGGTTAGGGTTAGGGTTAGGGTTAGGGTTTTGGTGTTAGGGTTAGAGTTAGGGTTAGGGTTAGGGTTAGGGTTTAGGTTAGGGTTAAGGGGTTAGGGTTAGGGTTAGGGTTTAGGTTAGGGTTAAGGGGTTAGGGTTAGGGTTAGGGTTAGGGTTATAGTTAGGGTTAGGGGTTAGGGTTAGGGTTAGGGTTAGGGTTAGGGGTTAGGTTTAGGGTTAGGGTCAGGGTTAGGGTTAGAGTTAGGGTTAATGTTAGGGTTAAGTGGTTAGGGTTAGGATTAGGGTTAAGGGGTTAGGGTTAGGGTTAGGGGTTAGGGTTACAGTTAGGGTTAGGGTTAGGGGGTTAGGGTTAGGGTTATTGGGTTAGGGTTAGGGTTAGGGGTTAGGGTTAGGGTTAGGGGTTAGAGTTAGGGTTAGGGTTAGGGTTAGGGGTTAGGGTTAGGGTTAGGGGTTCGGGTTAGGGTTAGGGGGTTAGGGTTAGGGGTAGGGTTAGGGGATAGGGTTAGGGTTCATGATTCAATTCTTGATTCATGATTCGATTCATGATTCATGATTAAATTCATGATTCATGATTTATAATTCAATTATTGATTCATGATTTATTTCATGATTCAATTCATGGTTCATGAATCTTGATTCAATTCATGATTTATTTCATGATTCATGATTGGATTCATGATTCATGTTTCAATTCATGATTCAATTCCTGATTCAATTTATAATTCAATTCATGATTCAATTCATAATTCAATTCATGATTCATGATTCAATTCATGATTCATGATTCATGATTCAATGCATGAATTATGATTTCATTCATGATTCATGTTTGAATTAATGATTCATTTCATGATTCATTTCATGATTCATGATTCAATTCATGATTCATGATTTAATTTATTATTCATGATTCATTTCATGATTCATGATTCAATTCATGATTCATGATTCGATTCATGATTCATGATTTAATTCATGATTCATGATTCAATTCATGATTCATGATTTAATTCATGATTCATGATTCATGATTCAATGCATGAATTATGATTCCATTCATGATTCATGTTTGAATTAATGATTCAATTCATGATTCATTTCATGATTCATGATTCAATTCATGATTCATGATTTAATTCATTATTCATGATTCATTTCATGATTCATGATTCAATTCATGATTCATGATTCAATTCATGATTCATGATTCTTGATTCAGTTCATGA
Source organism: Mixophyes australis (assembly GCA_036250195.1). Lineage (NCBI taxonomy): Eukaryota > Metazoa > Chordata > Amphibia > Anura > Limnodynastidae > Mixophyes > Mixophyes australis. Next base: position 177,185,935 of record JAVHZZ010000002.1, on the reverse strand, counting down.
TTCATGATTCAATTCATGATTTGTG
>JAVHZZ010000002.1:177173410-177183410 GCA_036250195.1 Mixophyes australis | reverse complement strand
GTTTAATGATTCGATTCATGATTCAAAATTCAATTCATGATTCAATTTATAATTCATGTTTTAAATCATGATTCAATTCATGATTCATGTTTTAATTCATGATTCATGATTCAATTCATGATTCAATTCATGATTCATGATTCAATTTATGATTCATGATTCTTAATTCATGATTCAATTCATGATTTATGATTCGATTCATAATTCATGATTTATTTCATGATTTAATTCATGGTTCATGAATCTTGATTCAATTCATGATTTATTTCATAATTCATGATTCGATTCATGATTCATGATTCAATTCATGAGTCATGATTCATTATTCATTTCATGACTCATGATTCGATTCATGATTCATAAATGCAATTCATAATTCAATTCATGATTCAATATGTCCAGGTTAGGGTTAGGGTTACGGTTAGGGTTAGGGGTTAGGGGTTAGGGATAGGGTTAGGGTTAGGGTTAGGGTTAAGTGGTTAGGGTTAGGGTTAGGGTTAGGGGTTAGGGTAAGGGTTAGGGTTAGGGTTAGGGGTTAGGGTTAGGGTTAGGGTTGGGGGGTTAGAGTTATGTTTAGGGTTAGGGTTATGGTTAGGATTAGGGTTAGGGTTAGTGGTTAGGGTTAGGTTTAGGGTTAGGGTTAGGGTTTGGGGTTAGGGTTAGGGCTAGGGTTAGGGTTAGGGTTAGGGTTAGGGGAATTATGGTTAGGGGGTTATGGTTAGGGTTAGGGTTAGGGGGTTAGGGTTAGGGGGTTAGGGTTAGGGTTAGGGGGTTAGGGTTATGGTTAGGATTAGGGTTAGGGTTAAGGGGTTAGGGTTAGGGTTAGGGGTTATGGTTAGGGTTAGGGGGTTAGGGTTAGGGTTAGGGGGTAAGGGTTAGGGTTAGGGTTAGGGTTAGGATTAAGGGTTAGGGTTAGGGTTAGGGTTTGGGGTTAGGGTTAGGGTTAGGGTTAAGGTTAGGGTTAGGGTTAAGGGGTTAGGGTTAGGGTTATAGTTAGGGTTTGGGGTTAGGGTTAGAGTTAGGGTTAATGTTAGGGTTAGGGGGTTAGGGTTAGGATTAGGGTTAAGGGGTTACAGTTAGGGTTAGGGTTAGGGGTTAGGGTTAGGGATACGGTTATGGTTAGGGTTAGGGGGTTAAGGTTAGGGGGTTAGGGTTAGGGTTAGGGGTTAGGGTTAGGGTTAGGGTTAGTGGTTAGGTTTAGGGTTAGGGTTAGGGTTTGGGGTTAGGGTTAGGGTTAGGGTTAAGGGGTTAGGGTTAGGGTTATAGTTAGGGTTAGGGGTTAGGGTTAGGGTTAGGGTTAGGGGTTAGGGTTAGGGTTAGGGTTAGAGTTAGGGTTAATGTTAGGGTTAGGGGGTTAGGGTTAGGATTAGGGTTAAGGGGTTACAGTTAGGGTTAGGGTTAGGGGTTAGGGTTAGGGATACGGTTATGGTTAGGGTTAGGGGGTTAAGGTTAGGGGGTTAGGGTTAGGGTTAGGGGTTAGGGTTAGGGTTAGGGTTAGTGGTTAGGTTTAGGGTTAGGGTTAGGGTAAGGGTTAGGGGTTAGAGTTAGGGTTAGGGTTAGGGGTTAGGGTTAGGGTTAGGGTTAGGGATTAGGGTTAGGGTTAGGGTTAGGGTTAGGGGTTAGGGTTAGGGTTAGGGTTAGGGTTAGGGGTTAGGGTTAGGGTTCATGATTCAATTCTTGATTCATGATTCATGATTCGATTCATGATTCATGATTAAATTCATGATTCATGATTTAGGATTCAATTAATGATTCATGATTTATTTTATGATTCAATTCATGGTTCATGAATCTTGATTGAATTCATGATTTATTTCATGATTCATGATTGGATTCATGACTCATAATTCAATTCATGATTCATGATTCATGATTCGATTCATGATTCATGCTTCAATTCATGATTCATGATTTATGATTCAATTCATGATTCATGATTCGATTCATGATTCATGTTTCAAATTATGATTCAATTACTGATTCAATGTATAATTCAATTCATAATTCAATTCATAATTCAATTCATGATTCATGATTCAATTCATGATTCATGATTCATGATTCAATGCATGATTCATGATTCCATTCATGATTCATGTTTGAATTAATGATTCAATTCATGATTCATTTCATGATTCATGATTCAATTCATGATTCATGATTCAATTCATGATTCATGATTCAATTCATGATTCATGATTCAAATTATGATTCATTTCATGATTTATGATTCAATTCATAATTCATGATTCCATTCATGATTCATGATTCGATTCATGATTCATGATTCAATTCATGATTCATAATTCAATTCATGATTCATGATTCATGATTCAGTTCATGATTCATGATTCAGTTCATGATTTGTGATTCATGATTCAGTTCATGATTCATAATTGAATTCATGATTTGTGATTCATGATTCGATTCATGATTCAAAATTCAATTCATGATTCATGATTCATGATTTAATTTATAATTCATAAGAATTGAATTCCCAACGCACTAGGGAATCAAACACTCAGACTATCTTCATTCATATAATATGATTATTTTTTGACGTTACGTAATTATGGAATACTAAGGGTTCACTATTTTGATATATATCCCTTGAATAACTATTCCACTACAACAAGTTAATAACTCGGCTTATACTATCATTACTCCGTTAATGATGTCTTACTATATATCTATGACATCTCCCGTCTAGGACCAAAAAATTTCAATGGTCCTTCATATATCTTTGGATTTATAGACAGCTATTAAAAATATTTTGTCATTTATTATAAAATCTTATTGAAGACTTTCTGGCTGTCTCATTACACTGCGAGGCTTGGCGGTGTTCTCTGCCATTTTAAAAATTAAAATTTATATGTTTGTTTATTTCACTATTTTTTGTTTTTTATTTCGCAACTGGTGTCACAGGCACTATTTTTGGGACTCATTATTATTTTAATAAAACTAATAAAATGTAAGTTTTAAAATACTCCATTATCATAGAGTGCCCCTATGTTACATGATTCTCTTCTCTGTACTTGTTAATTTATGAATTTATAATTCATGTTTTAAATCATGATTCAATTCATGATTCATGTTTTAATTCATGATTCATGATTCAATTCATGATTCAATTCATGATTCATGATTCAATTTATGATTCATGATTCTAAATTCATGAATCAATTCATGATTTATGATTCGATTCATGATTCATGATTTATTTCATGATTCAATTCATGGTTCATGAATCTTGATTCAATTCATGATTTATTTCATTATTCATGATTCGATTCATGATTCATGATTCAATTCATGAGTCATGATTCATTATTCATTTCATGATTCATGATTCGATTCATGATTCCTAAATGCAATTCATAATTCAATTCATGATTCAATATGTCCGGGTTAGGGTTAGGGTTACGGTTAGGGTTAGGGGTTAGGGGTTAGGGTTACGGTTAGGGTTAAGTGGTTAGGGTTAGGATTAGGGGTTAGGGTTAGGGTTAGGGTTAGGGTTAGGGGTTAGGGTTAGGGTTAGGGTTAGGGTTGGGGGGTTAGGGTTAGGTTTAGGGTTAGGATTAGGGTTAGGGTTAGTGGTTAGGGTTAGAGTTAGGGTTAGGGTTAGGGTTTGGGGTTAGGGTTAGAGTTAGGGCTAGGGTTAGGGTTAGGGTTAGGGGGTTAGGGTTAGGGGGTTAGGGTTAGGGTTAGGGTTAGGGGTAAGGGGTTAGGGTTAGGGTTAGAGTTAGGGGTTAGGTTTAGGGTTAGGGTTAGGGGTTATGGTTAGGGTTAGGGGGTTAGGGTTAGGGGGTTAGGGTTAGGGTTAGGGTTAGGATTAGGGGTTAGGGTTAGGGTTAGGGTTAGGGTTTGGGGTTAGGGTTAGGGTTAAGGGTTAGGGTTAGGGTTAGGGTTAAGGGGTTAGGGTTAGGGTTATAGTTAGGGTTAGGGGTTAGGGTTAGGGTTAGGGGTTAGGGTTAGGGTTAGAGTTAGGGTTAATGTTAGGGTTAGGGGGTTAGGGTTAGGATTAGGGTTAAGGGGTTAGGGTTAGGGTTAGGGGTTAGGGTTATGGTTAGGGTTAGGGTTAGGGGGTTAGGGTTAGAGGGTTAGGGTTAGGGTTAGGGGTTAGGGTTAGGGTTAGGGTTAGGGGTTAGAATTAGGGTTAGGGTTAGGGGTTAGAGTTAGGGTTAGATTTGGATTAGGGGTTAGGGTTAGGGTTAGGGGTTAGGGTTAGGGTTAGGGTTAGGGTTAGGGTTCATGATTCAATTCTTGATTCATGATTCAATTCATGATTCATGATTAAATTCATGATTCATGATTTATGATTCAATTAATGATTCATGATTTATTTCATGATTCAATTCATGGTTCATGAATCTTGATTGAATTCATGATTTATTTTATGATTCATGATTGGATTCATGATTCATATTTCAATTCAAGATTCATGATTCATGATTCGATTCATGATTCATGCTTCAATTCATGATTCATGATTTATGATTCAATTCATGATTCATGATTCGATTCATGATTCATGATTCAATTCATGATTCATGATTCAGTTCATGATTCATGATTCAATTCATGATTCATGATTCAGTTCATGATTCATGATTCAATTCATGATTCATTTCATGATTTATGATTCAATTCATAATTCATGATTCATGATTCCATTCATGATTCATGATTCGATTCATGATTCATGATTTAATTAATGATTCATGATTCAATTCATGATTCATGATTCAGTTCATGATTCATGATTCAATTCATGATTTGTGATTCATGATTCAATTCATGATTCATAATTCAATTCATGATTTGTGATTCATGATTCGATTCATGATTCAAAATTCAATTCATGATTCATGATTCATGATTCAATTTATAATTCATGTTTTAAATCATGATTCAATTCATGATTCATGTTTTAATTCATGATTCATGATTCAATTCATGATTCAATTCATGATTCATGATTCAATTTATGATTCATGATTCTTAATTCATGATTCAATTCATGATTTATGATTCGATTCATGATTCATGATTCAATTTATAATTCATGTTTTAAATCATGATTCATTTCATGATTCATGTTTTAATTCATGATTCATGATTCAATTCATGATTCAATTCATGATTCATGATTCAATTTATGATTCATGATTCTTAATTCATGATTCAATTCATGATTTATGATTCGATTCATGATTCATGATTTATTTCATGATTAATTCATGGTTCATGAATCTTGATTAAATTCATGATTTATTTCATTATTCATGATTCGATCCATGATTCATGATTCATGATTCAATTTATGAGTCATGATTCATTATTCAATTCAAGATTCATGATTCGATTCATGATTCATGCTTCAATTCATGATTCATGATTTATGATTCAATTTATGATTCATGATTCGATTCATGATTCATGATTCATGTTTCAATTCATGATTCAATTCCTGATTCAATTCATAATTCAATTCATGATTCAATTCATAATTCAATTCATTATTCATGATTCAATTCATGATTCATGATTCATGATTCAATGCATGGTTCATGATTCATGATTCAATGCATGATTCATGATTCGATTCATGATTCATGTTTGAATTCATGATTCAATTCATGATTCATTTCATGATTCATGATTCAATCCATGATTCATGATTCAATTTATGATTCATGATTCATGATTGAGTTCATGATTCATGATTCATTTCATGATTCATTTCATGATTTATGATTCAATTCATAATTCATGATTCATGATTCGATTCATGATTCATGATTCGATTCATGATTCAATTCATGATTCATGATTCAATTCATGATTCATGATTCATGATTCAGTTCATGATTCATGATTCAATTCATGATTTGTGATTCATGATTCAATTCATGATTCATAATTCAATTCATGATTTGTGATTCATGATTCGATTCATGTTTCATGATTCGATTCATGATTCAAAATTCAATTCATGATTCATGATTCATGATTCAATTTATAATTCATGTTTTAAATCATGATTCAATTCATGATTCATGTTTTAATTCATGATTCATGATTCAATTCATGATTCAATTCATGATTCATGATTCAATTTATGATTCATGATTCTTAATTCATGATTCAATTCATGATTTATGATTCGATTCATGATTCATGATTCATTTCATGATTCAATTCATGGTTCATGAATCTTGATTCAATTCATGATTTATTTCATTATTCATGATTCGATTCATGATTTATGATTCATGATTCAATTCATGAGTCATGATTCATTATTCATGATTCGATTCATGATTCGATTCATGATTCATAAATGCAATTCATAATTCAATTCATGATTCAATATGTCCGGGTTAGGGTTAGGGTTACGGTTAGGGTTAGGAGTTAGGGGTTAGGGGTTAGTGTTAGGGTTAGGGTTAGTGTTAAGTGGTTAGGGTTAGGGTTAGGGTTAGGGGTTAGGGTTAGGGTTAGGGTTAGTGGTTAGGGTTAGGGTTAGGGTTAGGGTTGGGGGGTTAGGGTTAGGTTTAGGGTTAGGGTTATGGTTAGGGTTAGGGTTAGTGGTTAGGGTTAGGGTTAGGGTTAGGGTTTGGGGTTAGGGTTAGGGTTAGGGCTAGGGTTAGGGTTAGGGTTAGGGGGTTAGGGTTAGGGCTTAGGGGTTAGGGTTAGGGTTAGGGTTAGCGGTTTAGGGTTATGGTTAGGATTAGGGTTAGTGTTAAGGGGTTAGGGTTAGGGTTAGGGTTAGGGGTTAGGTTTAGGGTTAGGGTTTGGGGTTATGTTTAGGGTTAGGGGGCTAGGGTTAGGGTTAGGGGGTTAGTGTTAGGGTTAGGGTTAGGGTTAGGGTTAAGGGGTTAGGGTTAGGGTTAGGGTTATAGTTAGGGTTAGGGGTTAGGGTTAGGGTTAGGGTTAGGGGTTAGGGTTAGGGTTAGGGTTAGGGTTAGAGTTAGGAATAATGTTAGGGTTAAGTGGTTAGGGTTAGGATTAGGGTTAAGGGGTTAGGGTTAGGGTTAGGGGTTAGCGTTAGGGTTAGGGTTAGGGTTAGGGTTAGGGGGTTAGGGTTAGGGTTAGGGGGTTAGGGTTAGGGTTAGGGTTAGGGTTAGGGTTCATGATTCAATTCTTGATTCATGATTCGATTCATGATTCATGATTAAATTCATGATTCATGATTTATGATTCAATTAATTATTCATTAATTTATTTCATGATTCAATTCATGGTTCATGAATCTTGATTGAATTCATGATTTATTTCATGATTCATGATTGGATTCATGATTCATATTTCAATTCAAGATTCATGATTCATGATTCGATTCATGATTCATGCTTCAATTCATGATTCATGATTTATGATTCAATTCATGATTCATGATTCGATTCATGATTCATGATTCAATTCATGATTCATGATTCAGTTCATGATTCATGATTCAATTCATGATTCATTTCATGATTTATGATTCAATTCATAATTCATGATTCATGATTCAATTCATAATTCATGATTCGATTCATGATTCATGATTTAATTAATGATTCATGATTCAATTCATGATTCATGATTCAGTTCATGATTCATGATTCAATTCATGATTTGTGATTCATGATTCAATTCATGATTCATAATTCAATTCATGATTTGTGATTCAGGATTCGATTCATGATTCAAAATTCAATTCATGATTCATGATTCATGATTCAATATATAATTCATGTTTTAAATCATGATTCAATTCATGATTCATGTTTTAATTCATGATTCATGATTCAATTCATGATTCAATTCATGATTCATGATTCAATTTATGATTCATGATTCTTAATTCATGATTCAATTCATGATTTATGATTCGATTCATGATTCATGATTCAATTTATAATTCATGTTTTAAATCATGATTCAATTCATGATTCATGTTTTAATTCATGATTCATGATTCAATTCATGATTCAATTCATGATTCATGATTCAATTTATGATTCATGATTCTTAATTCATGATTCAATTCATGATTTATGATTCAATTCATGATTTATGATTATTTCATGATTAATTCATGGTTCATGAATCTTGATTCAATTCATGATTTATTTCATTATTCATGATTCGATCCATGATTCATGATTCAATTCATGAGTCATGATTCATTATTCAATTCAAGATTCATGATTCATGATTCGATTCATGATTCATGCTTCAATTCATGATTCATGATTTATGATTCAATTCATGATTCATGATTCGATTCATGATTCATGATTCATGTTTCAATTCATGATTCAATTCCTGATTCAATTCATAATTCAATTCATGATTCAATTCATAATTCAATTCATGATTCATGATTTAATTCATGATTCGTGATTCATGATTCATGATTCATGATTCATGATTCAATGCATGATTCATGATTCGATTGATGATTCATGTTTGAATTCATGATTCAATTCATGATTCATTTCATGATTCATGATTCAATTCATGATTCATGATTCAATTCATGATTCATGATTCATGATTCAGTTCATGATTCATGATTCAGTTCATGATTCATGATTCATTTCATGATTCATTTCATGATTTATGGTTCAATTCATAATTCATGATTCATGATTCGATTCATGATTCATGATTCGATTCATGATTCATGATTCAATTCATGATTCATGATTCAATTCATGATTCATGATTCATGATTCAGTTCATGATTCATGATTCAATTCATGATTTGTGATTCATGATTCAATTCATGATTCATAATTCAATTCATGATTTGTGATTCATGATTCGATTCATGTTTCATGATTCGATTCATGATTCAAAATTCAATTCATGATTCATGATTCATGATTCAATTTATAATTCATGTTTTAAATCATGATTCAATTCATGATTCATGTTTTAATTCATGATTCATGATTCAATTCATGATTCAATTCATGATTCATGATTCAATTTATGATTCATGATTCTTAATTCATGATTCAATTCATGATTTATGATTCGATTCATGATTCATGATTTATTTCATGATTCAATTCATGGTTCATGAATCTTGATTCAATTCATGATTTATTTCATTATTCATGATTCGATTCATGATTTATGATTCATGATTCAATTCATGAGTCATGATTCATTATTCATTTCATGATTCATGATTCGATTCATGATTCATAAATGCAATTCATAATTCAATTCATGATTCAATATGTCCGGGTTAGGGTTAGGGTTACGGTTAGGGTTAGGGGTTAGGGGTTAGGGGTTAGCGTTAGGGTTAGTGTTAAGTGGTTAGGGTTAGGGTTAGGGGTTAGGGTTAGGGTTAGGGTTAGGGGTTAGGGTTAGGGTTAGGGTTGGGGGGTTAGGGTTAGGTTTAGGGTTAGGGTTATGGTTAGGGTTAGGGTTAGTGGTTAGGGTTAGGGTTAAGGTTAGGGTTTGGGGTTAGGGTTAGGGTTAGGGCTAGGGTTAGGGTAAGGGGGTTAGGGTTAGGGTTAGGACTTAGGGGTTAGGGTTAGGGGTTTAGGGTTATGGTTAGGATTAGGGTTAGCGTTAAGGGGTTAGGGTTAGGGTTAGGGGTTAGGTTTAGGGTTAGGGTTTGGGGTTATGTTTAGGGTTAGGGGGCTAGGGTTAGGGTTAGGGGGTTAGGGTTAGGGTTAGGGTTAAGGGGTTAGGGTTAGGGTTAGGGTTAGGGTTATAGTTAGGGTTAGGGGTTAAGGTTAGGGTTAGGGGTTAGGGTTAGGGTTAGGGTTAGGGTTAGAGTTAGGGTTAATGTTAGGGTTAAGTGGTTAGGGTTAGGATTAGGGTTAAGGGGTTAGGGTTAGGGTTAGGGGTTAGTGTTAGGGTTAGGGTTAGGGTTAGGGTTAGGGTTAGGGGGTTAGGGTTAGGGTTAGGGGGTTAGGGTTATGGTTAGGGGTTAGGGTTAGGGTTAGGGGGTAGAGTTAGGGTTAGGGTTAGGGTTAGGGTTAGGGTTAGG
>JAVHZZ010000002.1:177168410-177170910 GCA_036250195.1 Mixophyes australis | reverse complement strand
TTCAATTTATAATTCATGTTTTAAATCATGATTCAATTCATGATTCATGTTTTAATTCATGATTCATGATTCAATTTATGATTCATGATTCTTAATTCATGATTCAATTCATGATTTATGATTCGATTCATGATTCATGATTTATTTCATGATTAATTCATGGTTCATGAATCTTGATTCAATTCATGATTTATTTCATTATTCATGATTCGATTCATGATTCATGATTCATGATTCAATTTATGAGTCATGATTCATTATTCAATTCAAGATTCATGATTCATGATTCGATTCATGATTCATGCTTCAATTCATGATTCATTATTTATGATTCAATTCATGATTCATGATTCGATTCATGATTCATGAATCATGTTTCAATTCATGATTCAATTCCTGATTCAATTCATAATTCAATTCATGATTCAATTCATAATTCAATTCATGATTCATGATTCAATTCATGATTCATGATTCATGATTCAATTTATAATTCATGTTTTAAATCATGATTCAATTCATGATTCATGTTTTAATTCATGATTCATGATTCAATTCATGATTCAATTCATGATTCATGATTCAATTTATGATTCATGATTCTTAATTCATGATTCAATTCATGATTTATGATTCGATTCATGATTCAATTTATAATTCATGTTTTAAATCATGATTCAATTCATGATTCATGTTTTAATTCATGATTCATGATTCAATTCATAATTCAATTCATGATTCATGATTCAATTTATGATTCATGATTCTTAATTCATGATTCAATTCATGATTTATGATTCAATTCATGATTTATGATTATTTCATGATTAATTCATGGTTCATGAATCTTGATTCCATTCATGATTTATTTCATTATTCATGATTCGATCCATGATTCATGATTCAATTCATGAGTCATGATTCATTATTCAATTCAAGATTCATGATTCATGATTCGATTCATGATTCATGCTTCAATTCATGATTCATGATTTATGATTCAATTCATGATTCATGATTCGATTCATGATTCATGATTCATGTTTCAATTCATGATTCAATTCCTGATTCAATTCATAATTCAATTCATGATTCAATTCATAATTCAATTCATGATTCATGATTTAATTCATGATTCGTGATTCATGATTCATGATTCATGATTCATGATTCAATGCATGATTCATGATTCGATTGATGATTCATGTTTGAATTCATGATTCAATTCATGATTCATTTCATGATTCATGATTCAATTCATGATTCATGATTCAATTCATGATTCATGATTCATGATTCAGTTCATGATTCATGATTCAGTTCATGATTCATGATTCATTTCATGATTCATTTCATGATTTATGGTTCAATTCATAATTCATGATTCATGATTCGATTCATGATTCATGATTCGATTCATGATTCATGATTCAATTCATGATTCATGATTCAATTCATGATTCATGATTCATGATTCAGTTCATGATTCATGATTCAATTCATGATTTGTGATTCATGATTCAATTCATGATTCATAATTCAATTCATGATTTGTGATTCATGATTCGATTCATGTTTCATGATTCGATTCATGATTCAAAATTCAATTCATGATTCATGATTCATGATTCAATTTATAATTCATGTTTTAAATCATGATTCAATTCATGATTCATGTTTTAATTCATGATTCATGATTCAATTCATGATTCAATTCATGATTCATGATTCAATTTATGATTCATGATTCTTAATTCATGATTCAATTCATGATTTATGATTCGATTCATGATTCATGATTTATTTCATGATTCAATTCATGGTTCATGAATCTTGATTCAATTCATGATTTATTTCATTATTCATGATTCGATTCATGATTTATGATTCATGATTCAATTCATGAGTCATGATTCATTATTCATTTCATGATTCATGATTCGATTCATGATTCATAAATGCAATTCATAATTCAATTCATGATTCAATATGTCCGGGTTAGGGTTAGGGTTACGGTTAGGGTTAGGGGTTAGGGGTTAGGGGTTAGCGTTAGGGTTAGTGTTAAGTGGTTAGGGTTAGGGTTAGGGGTTAGGGTTAGGGTTAGGGTTAGGGGTTAGGGTTAGGGTTAGGGTTGGGGGGTTAGGGTTAGGTTTAGGGTTAGGGTTATGGTTAGGGTTAGGGTTAGTGGTTAGGGTTAGGGTTAAGGTTAGGGTTTGGGGTTAGGGTTAGGGTTAGGGCTAGGGTTAGGGTAAGGGGGTTAGGGTTAGGGTTAGGACTTAGGGGTTAGGGTTAGGGGTTTAGGGTTATGGTTAGGATTAGGGTTAGCGTTAAGGGGTTAGGGTTAGGGTTAGGGGTTAGGTTTAGGGTTAGGGTTTGGGGTTATGTTTAGGGTTAGGGGGCTAGGGTTAGGGTTAGGGGGTTAGGGTTAGGGTTAGGGTTAAGGGGTTAGGGTTAGGGTTAGGGTTAGGGTTATAGTTAGGGTTAGGGGTTAAGGTTAGGG
>JAVHZZ010000002.1:177158410-177165910 GCA_036250195.1 Mixophyes australis | reverse complement strand
GATTCATAATTAAATTCATGATTTGTGATTCATGATTCGATTCATGATTCAAAATTCAATTCATGATTAATGATTCATTATTCAATTTATAATTCATGTTTTAAATCATGATTCAATTCATGATTCATGTTTTAATTCATGATTCATGATTCAATTCATGATTCAATTCATGATTCATGATTCAATTTATGATTCATGATTCTTAATTCATGATTCAATTCATGATTTATGATTCGATTCATGATCCATGATTCAATTTATAATTCATGTTTTAAATCATGATTCAATTCATGATTCATGTTTTAATTCATGATTCATGATTCAATTTATGATTCATGATTCTTAATTCATGATTCAATTCATGATTTATGATTCGATTCATGATTCATGATTTATTTCATGATTAATTCATGGTTCATGAATCTTGATTCAATTCATGATTTATTTCATTATTCATGATTCGATTCATGATTCATGATTCATGATTCAATTTATGAGTCATGATTCATTATTCAATTCAAGATTCATGATTCATGATTCGATTCATGATTCATGCTTCAATTCATGATTCATTATTTATGATTCAATTCATGATTCATGATTCGATTCATGATTCATGAATCATGTTTCAATTCATGATTCAATTCCTGATTCAATTCATAATTCAATTCATGATTCAATTCATAATTCAATTCATGATTCATGATTCAATTCATGATTCATGATTCATGATTCAATTTATAATTCATGTTTTAAATCATGATTCAATTCATGATTCATGTTTTAATTCATGATTCATGATTCAATTCATGATTCAATTCATGATTCATGATTCAATTTATGATTCATGATTCTTAATTCATGATTCAATTCATGATTTATGATTCGATTCATGATTCAATTTATAATTCATGTTTTAAATCATGATTCAATTCATGATTCATGTTTTAATTCATGATTCATGATTCAATTCATAATTCAATTCATGATTCATGATTCAATTTATGATTCATGATTCTTAATTCATGATTCAATTCATGATTCATGATTCATGATTCAATGCATGATTCATGATTCATGATTCAATGCATGAATTATGATTCCATTCATGATTCATGTTTGAATTAATGATTCATTTCATGATTCATGATTCAATTCATGATTCATGATTTAATTCATTATTCATGATTCAGTTCATGATTCATGATTCAATTCATGATTCATGATTCGATTCATGATTCATGATTTAATTAATGATTCATGATTCAGTTCATGATTCATGATTCAATTCATGATTTGTGATTCATGATTCAATTCATGATTCATAATTCAATTCATGATTTGTGATTCATGATTCGATTCATGTTTCATGATTCGATTCATGATTCAAAATTCAATTCATGATTCATGATTCATGATTCAATTTATAATTCATGTTTTAAATCATGATTCAATTCATGATTCATGTTTTAATTCATGATTCATGATTCAATTCATGATTCAATTCATGATTCATGATTCAATTTATGATTCATGATTCTTAATTCATGATTCAATTCATGATTTATGATTCGATTCATGATTCATGATTTATTTCATGATTCAATTCATGGTTCATGAATCTTGATTCAATTCATGATTTATTTCATTATTCATGATTCGATTCATGATTTATGATTCATGATTCAATTCATGAGTCATGATTCATTATTCATTTCATGATTCATGATTCGATTCATGATTCATAAATGCAATTCATAATTCAATTCATGATTCAATATGTCCGGGTTAGGGTTAGGGTTACGGTTAGGGTTAGGGGTTAGGGGTTAGGGTTAGTGTTAAGTGGTTAGGGTTAGGGTTAGGGTTAGGGGTTAGGGTTAGGGTTAGGGTTAGGGGTTAGGGTTAGGGTTAGGGTTGGGGGGTTAGGGTTAGGTTTAGGGTTAAGGTTATGGTTAGGGTTAGGGTTAGTGGTTAGGGTTAGGGTTAGGGTTAGGGTTAGGGTTTGGGGTTAGGGTTAGGGTTAGGGCTAGGGTTAGGGTAAGGGGGTTAGGGTTAGGGTTAGGGCTTAGGGGTTAGGGTTAGGGTTAGGGTTAGGGGTTTAGGGTTATGGTTAGGATTAGGGTTAGCGTTAAGGGGTTAGGGTTAGGGTTAGGGTTAGGGGTTAGGTTTAGGGTTAGGGTTTGGGGTTATGTTTAGGGTTAGGGGGCTAGGGTTAGGGTTAGGGGGTTAGGGTTAGGGTTAGGGTTAAGGGGTTAGGGTTAGGGTTAGGGTTAGGGGTTAGGGTTAGGGTTCATGATTCAATTCTTGATTCATGATTCGATTCATGATTCATGATTCGATTCATGATTCATGATTAAATCCATGATTCATGATTTATGATTCAATTATTGATTCATGATTTATTTCATGATTCAATTAATGGTTCATGAATCTTGATTCAATTCATGATTTATTTCATGATTCATGATTGGATTCATGATTCATGTTTCAATTCATGATTCAATTCCTGATTCAATTTATAATTCAATTCATGATTCAATTCATAATTCAATTCATGATTCATGATTCAATTCATGATTCATGATTCATGATTCAATGCATGATTCATGATTCATGATTCAATGCATGAATTATGATTCCATTCATGATTCATGTTTGAATTAATGATTCAATTCATGATTCATTTCATGATTCATGATTCAATTCATGATTCATGATTTAATTCATTATTCATGATTCAGTTCATGATTCATGATTTAATTCATGATTCATGATTCGATTCATGATTCATGATTTAATTCATGATTCATGATTCAATTCATGATTCATGATTCATGATTCAGTTCATGATTCATGATTCAATTCATGATTTGTGATTCATGATTCAATTCATGATTCATAATTAAATTCATGATTTGTGATTCATGATTCGATTCATGATTCAAAATTCAATTCATGATTAATGATTCATTATTCAATTTATAATTCATGTTTTAAATCATGATTCAATTCATGATTCATGTTTTAATTCATGATTCATGATTCAATTCATGATTCAATTCATGATTCATGATTCAATTTATGATTCATGATTCTTAATTCATGATTCAATTCATGATTTATGATTCGATTCATGATCCATGATTCAATTTATAATTCATGTTTTAAATCATGATTCAATTCATGATTCATGTTTTAATTCATGATTCATGATTCAATTTATGATTCATGATTCTTAATTCATGATTCAATTCATGATTTATGATTCGATTCATGATTCATGATTTATTTCATGATTAATTCATGGTTCATGAATCTTGATTCAATTCATGATTTATTTCATTATTCATGATTCGATTCATGATTCATGATTCATGATTCAATTTATGAGTCATGATTCATTATTCAATTCAAGATTCATGATTCATGATTCGATTCATGATTCATGCTTCAATTCATGATTCATTATTTATGATTCAATTCATGATTCATGATTCGATTCATGATTCATGAATCATGTTTCAATTCATGATTCAATTCCTGATTCAATTCATAATTCAATTCATGATTCAATTCATAATTCAATTCATGATTCATGATTCAATTCATGATTCATGATTCATGATTCAATTTATAATTCATGTTTTAAATCATGATTCAATTCATGATTCATGTTTTAATTCATGATTCATGATTCAATTCATGATTCAATTCATGATTCATGATTCAATTTATGATTCATGATTCTTAATTCATGATTCAATTCATGATTTATGATTCGATTCATGATTCAATTTATAATTCATGTTTTAAATCATGATTCAATTCATGATTCATGTTTTAATTCATGATTCATGATTCAATTCATAATTCAATTCATGATTCATGATTCAATTTATGATTCATGATTCTTAATTCATGATTCAATTCATGATTTATGATTCAATTCATGATTTATGATTATTTCATGATTAATTCATGGTTCATGAATCTTGATTCCATTCATGATTTATTTCATTATTCATGATTCGATCCATGATTCATGATTCAATTCATGAGTCATGATTCATTATTCAATTTAAGATTCATGATTCATGATTCGATTCATGATTCATGCTTCAATTCATGATTCATGATTTATGATTCAATTCATGATTCATGATTCGATTCATGATTCATGATTCATGTTTCAATTCATGATTCAATTCCTGATTCAATTCATAATTCAATTCATGATTCAATTCATAATTCAATTCATGATTCATGATTTAATTCATGATTCATGATTCATGATTCATGATTCATGATTCAATGCATGGTTCATGATTCATGATTCAATGCATGATTCATGATTCGATTCATGATTCATGTTTGAATTCATGATTCAATTCATGATTCATTTCATGATTCATGATTCAATTCATGATTCATGATTCAATTCATGATTCATGATTCATGATTCAGTTCATGATTCATGATTCATTTCATGATTCATTTCATGATTTATGGTTCAATTCATAATTCATGATTCATGATTCGATTCATGATTCATGATTCGATTCATGATTCATGATTCAATTCATGATTCATGATTCAATTCATGATTCATGATTCATGATTCAGTTCATGATTCATGATTCAATTCATGATTTGTGATTCATGATTCAATTCATGATTCATAATTCAATTCATGATTTGTGATTCATGATTCGATTCATGTTTCATGATTCGATTCATGATTCAAAATTCAATTCATGATTCATGATTCATGATTCAATTTATAATTCATGTTTTAAATCATGATTCAATTCATGATTCATGTTTTAATTCATGATTCATGATTCAATTCATGATTCAATTCATGATTCATGATTCAATTTATGATTCATGATTCTTAATTCATGATTCAATTCATGATTTATGATTCGATTCATGATTCATGATTTATTTCATGATTCAATTCATGGTTCATGAATCTTGATTCAATTCATGATTTATTTCATTATTCATGATTCGATTCATGATTTATGATTCATGATTCAATTCATGAGTCATGATTCATTATTCATTTCATGATTCATGATTCGATTCATGATTCATAAATGCAATTCATAATTCAATTCATGATTCAATATGTCCGGGTTAGGGTTAGGGTTACGGTTAGGGTTAGGGGTTAGGGGTTAGGGGTTAGGGTTAGGGTTAGTGTTAAGTGGTTAGGGTTAGGGTTAGGGTTAGGGGTTAGGGTTAGGGTTAGGGTTAGGGGTTAGGGTTAGGGTTAGGGTTGGGGGGTTAGGGTTAGGTTTAGGGTTAGGGTTATGGTTAGGGTTAGGGTTAGTGGTTAGGGTTAGGGTTAAGGTTAGGGTTTGGGGTTAGGGTTAGGGTTAGGGCTAGGGTTAGGGTTAGGGTAAGGGGGTTAGGGTTAGGGTTAGGGCTTAGGGGTTAGGGTTAGGGTTAGGGGTTTAGGGTTATGGTTAGGATTAGGGTTAGCGTTAAGGGGTTAGGGTTAGGGTTTGGGTTAGGGGTTAGGTTTAGGGTTAGGGTTTGGGGTTATGTTTAGGGTTAGGGGGCTAGGGTTAGGGTTAGGGGGTTAGGGTTAGGGTTAGGGTTAAGGGGTTAGGGTTAGGGTTAGGGTTAGGGTTATAGTTAGGGTTAGGGGTTAGGGTTAAGGTTAGGGTTAGGGTTAGGGGTTAGGGTTAGGGTTAGGGTTAGAGTTAGGGTTAATGTTAGGGTTAAGTGGTTAGGGTTAGGATTAGGGTTAAGGGGTTAGGGTTAGGGTTAGGGGTTAGTGTTAGGGTTAGGGTTAGGGTTAGGGTTAGGGTTAGGGGGTTAGGGTTAGGGTTAGGGGGTTAGGGTTAGGGTTAGGGGTTAGGGTTAGGGTTAGGGGGTAGAGTTAGGGTTAGGGTTAGGGTTAGGGTTAGGGTTAGGGGTTAGGGTTAGGGTTAGGGTTGGGGGTTAGGGTTAGGGTTAGGGGTTAGGGTTAGGGTTAGGGGGTTAGGGTTAGGGTTAGGGTTAGGGGTTAGGGTTAGGGTTCATGATTCAATTCTTGATTCATGATTCGATTCATGATTCATGATTCGATTCATGATTCATGATTAAATTCATGATTCATGATTTATGATTCAATTATTGATTCATGATTTATTTCATGATTCAATTAATGGTTCATGAATCTTGATTCAATTCATGATTTATTTCATGAATCATGATTGGATTCATGATTCATGTTTCAATTCATGATTCAATTCCTGATTCAATTTATAATTCAATTCATGATTCAATTCATAATTCAATTCATGATTCATGATTCAATTCATGATTCATGATTCATGATTCAATGCATGATTCATGATTCATGATTCAATGCATGAATTATGATTCCATTCATGATTCATGTTTGAATTAATGATTCATTTCATGATTCATGATTCAATTCATGATTCATGATTTAATTCATTATTCATGATTCAGTTCATGATTCATGATTCAATTCATGATTCATGATTCGATTCATGATTCATGATTTAATTAATGATTCATGATTCAGTTCATGATTCATGATTCAATTCATGATTTGTGATTCATGATTCAATTCATGATTCATAATTCAATTCATGATTTGTGATTCATGATTCGATTCATGTTTCATGATTCGATTCATGATTCAAAATTCAATTCATGATTCATGATTCAATTTATAATTCATGTTTTAAATCATGATTCAATTCATGATTCATGTTTTAATTCATGATTCATGATTCAATTCATGATTCAATTCATGATTCATGATTCAATTTATGATTCATGATTCTTAATTCATGATTCAATTCATGATTTATGATTCGATTCATGATTCATGATTTATTTCATGATTCAATTCATGGTTCATGAATCTTGATTCAATTCATGATTTATTTCATTATTCATGATTCGATTCATGATTTATGATTCATGATTCAATTCATGAGTCATGATTCATTATTCATTTCATGATTCATGATTCGATTCATGATTCATAAATGCAATTCATAATTCAATTCATGATTCAATATGTCCGGGTTAGGGTTAGGGTTACGGTTAGGGTTAGGGGTTAGGGGTTAGGGTTAGTGTTAAGTGGTTAGGGTTAGGGTTAGGGTTAGGGGTTAGGGTTAGGGTTAGGGTTAGGGGTTAGGGTTAGGGTTAGGGTTGGGGGGTTAGGGTTAGGTTTAGGGTTAAGGTTATGGTTTGGGTTAGGGTTCGTGGTTAGGGTTAGGGTTAGGGTTAGGGTTTGGGGTTAGGGTTAGGGCTAGGGTTAGGGTTAGGGTAAGGGGGTTAGGGTTAGGGTTAGGGCTTAGGGGTTAGGGTTAGGGTTAGGGTTAGGGGTTTAGGGTTATGGTTAGGATTAGGGTTAGCGTTAAGGGGTTAGGGTTAGGGTTAGGGGTTAGGTTTAGGGTTAGGGTTTGGGGTTATGTTTAGGGTTAGGGGGCTAGGGTTAGGGTTAGGGGGTTAGGGTTAGGGTTAGGG
>JAVHZZ010000002.1:177135910-177153410 GCA_036250195.1 Mixophyes australis | reverse complement strand
TGATTCATGATTCATGATTCAATTCATGATTCGACTCATGATTCATGATTAAATTTATGATTCATGATTTATGATTCAATTCATGATTCATGATTTATTTCATGATTCAATTTATGGTTCATGAATCTTGATTCATTTCATGATTTATTTCATGATTCATGATTCGATTCATGATTCATGATTCATGATTCAATTCATGATTCAATTCATTATTTATTTCATGATTCATGATTCGATTCATAATTCATGAATCAAAATTAAATTCATGATTCAATTCACGATTTATGATTCAATTCATGATTCATGATTCATTTCATTATTCATTTCATGATTCATGATTCGATTTATGATTCATGATTCAATTCATGATGCATGATACAATTCGTGATTCATGATTCAATTCATGATTCATGATTCATTTCATGATTCATGATTCGATTTATGATTCATGATTCAATTCATGATGCATGATTCAATTCGTGATTCCTGATTCAATTCATGATTCATGATTCAATTCATGATTCATGATTCATTTCATGATTCATGATTCAATTCACGATTCATAAATCAATTCATGATTCATTTCATGATTCATGATTTAATTCATGATTCAATTCATGATTCAATTTATGATTCATAATTCATGATTCAATTCATGATTCAATTCATGATTCATGATTCATGATTCAATTCATGATTCATGATTCAATTCATGATTCATGATTCAATGCATGATTCAATTCTTGATTCAATTCATAATTCAATTCATTATTCATGATTCAATTCATGATTCGATTCATGATTCATGATTCATGATTCGATATATATGATTCATGATTAAATTCATGATTCATAATTTATGATTCAATTCATGATTCATGATTCATGATTCAATTCATGATTCGACTCATGATTCATGATTAAATTTATGATTCATGATTTATGATTCAATTCATGATTCATGATTTATTTCATGATTCAATTTATGGTTCATGAATCTTGATTCATTTCATGATTTATTTCATGATTCATGATTCGATTCATGATTCATGATTCATGATTCAATTCATGATTCAATTCATTATTTATTTCATGATTCATGATTCGATTCATAATTCATGAATCAAAATTAAATTCATGATTCAATTCACGATTTATGATTCAATTCATGATTCATGATTCATTTCATTATTCATTTCATGATTCATGATTCGATTTATGATTCATGATTCAATTCATGATGCATGATACAATTCGTGATTCATGATTCAATTCATGATTCATGATTCATTTCATGATTCATGATTCGATTTATGATTCATGATTCAATTCATGATGCATGATTCAATTCGTGATTCCTGATTCAATTCATGATTCATGATTCAATTCATGATTCATGATTCATTTCATGATTCATGATTCAATTCATGATTCGATTCATGATTTATGATTCAATTCATGATTCATGATTTGATTCATGATTCATGATTCAATTCATGATTCATGATTCGAATTATGATTCATGATTAAATTCATGATTCATGATTTATGATTCAATTCATGATTCATGATTTATTTCATGATTCAATTCATGGTTCATGAATCTTGATTCAATTCATGATTTATTTCATGATTCATGATTCGATTCATGATTCATGATTCATGATTCAATTCATGATTCAATTCATGATTTATTACATGATTCATGATTCGATTCATGATTCATGATTCAATTCTTGATTTATGATTCATGATTTAATTCATGATTCATGATTTATGATTCAATTCATGATTCATGATTTATTTCATGATTCAATTCATGGTTCATGAATCTTGATTCAATTCATGATTTATTTCATGATTTATGATTCGATTCATGATTCATGATTCAATTCATGATTCAATTCATGATTTATTTCATGATTCATGATTCAATTCATGATTCATGATTCAATTCATGATTCATGATTCAATTCTTGAATCATGATTCATGATTCGAATTATGATTCATGATTAAATTCATGATTCATGATTTATGATTCAATTCATGGTTCATGAATCTTTATTCAATTCATGATTTATTTCATGATTCATGATATGATTCATGATTCAATTCATGATTCAATTCATGATTTATTTCAAAATTCATGATTCGATTCATGATTCAATTCATGATTCAATTCATGATTCATGATTCATGATTCAATTCATGATTCATGATTCAATTCATGATTCATGATTTGATTCATGATTCATCATTCATCATTCAATTAATGATTCATGATTCAATTCATGATTCAATTTATGATTCATGATTCCTGATTCAATTCATGATTCATGATTCAATTCATGATTCATGATTCCTTTCATGATTCATGATTCAATTCATGATTCAATTTATGATTCATGATTCAATTCAAGATTCATGATTCATGATTCAATTCATGATTCATGATTCAATTCATGATTCAACTTATGATTTATAATTCATGATTCAATTCATGATTCAATTCATGATTCATGATTCATGATTCAATTCATGATTCATGATTCAATTCATGAATCATGATTCGATTCATGATTTATGTTTCAATTCATGATTCAATTCTTGATTCAATTCATAATTCATTTCATGATTCATGATTCAATTCATGATTCATGATTCAATTCTTGATTTATGATTCATGATTCATGATTCAATTCATGATACATGATTCAATTCATGATTCATGATTCATTTCATGATTCATGATTCAATTCATGATTCGATTCATGATTCATGAGTTAATTCATAAATTCATGATTCGATTCATGATTCATGATTCAATTCTTGATTCATGATTCATGATTTGAATTATTATTCATGATTAAATTCATGATTCATGATTTATGATTCAATTCATGATTCATGATTTATAATTCATGATTTAATTCATGATGCATGATTCAATTTGTGATTCGATTCATGATTTATGATTCAATTCATGATTCATGATTTGATTCATGATTCATGATTCAAATCATGATTCATGATTCGAATTATGATTCATGATTAAATTCATGATTCATGATTTATGATTCAATTCATGATTCATGATTCATTTCATGATTCATGATTCAATTCATGATTCGATTCATGATTTATGATTCAATTCATGATTCATGATTTGATTCATGATTCATGATTCAAATCATGATTCATGATTCGAATTATGATTCATGATTAAATTCATGATTCATGATTTATGATTCAATTCATGATTCATGATTTATTTCATGATTCAATTCATGGTTCATGAATCTTGATTCAATTCATGATTTATTTCATGATTCATGATTCGATTCATGATTCATGATTCATGATTCAATTCATGATTTATTTCATGATTCATGATTCGATTCATGATTCTTGATTCAATTCTTGATTTATGATTCATGATTTAATTCATGGTTCATGATTTATGATTAAATTCATGATTCATGATTTATTTCATGATTCAAATTATGGTTCATGAATCTTGATTCAATTCATGATTTATTTCATGATTCATGATTCGATTCATGATTCAATTCATGATTCAATTCATGATTTATTTCATGATTCATGATTCAATTCATGATTCATGATTCAATTCTTGAATCATGATTCATGATTCGAATTATGATTCATGATTAAATTCATGATTCATGATTTATGATTCAATTCATGGTTCATGAATCTTTATTCAATTCATGATTTATTTCATGATTCATGATTCGATTCATGATTCATGATTCAATTCATGATTCAATTCATGATTTATTTCATAATTCATGATTCAATTCATGATTCAATTCATGATTCATGATTCATGATTCAATTCATGATTCAATTCATGATTCATGATTCATGATTCAATTCATGATTCATGATTCAACTCATGACTCATGATTTGATTCATGATTCATCATTCATCATTCAATTAATGATTCATGATGCAATTCATGATTCAATTTATGATTCATGATTCCTGATTCAATTCATGATTCATGATTCAATTCATGATTCATGATTCCTTTCATGATTCATGATTCAATTCATGATTCAATTCATGATTCAATTTATGATTCATGATTCAATTCAAGATTAATGATTCATGATTCAATTCATGATTCATGATTCAATTCATGATTCTTGATTCATTTCATGATTCATGATTCAATTCATGATTCAATTCATGATTCAACTTATGATTAATAATTCATGATTCAATTCATGATTCAATTCATGATTCATGATTCAATTCATGATTCATGATTCAATTCATGAATCATGATTCGATTCATGATTTATGTTTCAATTCATGATTCAATTCTTGATTCAATTCATAATTCATTTCATGATTCATGATTCAATTCATTATTCATGATTCAATTCTTGATTTATGATTCATGAGTCAATTCATGATACATGATTCAATTCATGATTCATGATTCATTTCATGATTCATGATTCAATTCATGATTTGATTCATGATTTATGATTCAATTCATGATTCATGATTTGATTCATGATTCATGATTCAAATCATGATTCATGATTCGAATTATGATTCATGATTAAATTCATGATTCATGATTTATGATTCAATTCATGATTCATGATTTATTTCATGATTCAATTCATGGTTCATGAATCTTGATTCAATTCATGATTTATTTCATGATTCATGATTCGATTCATGATTCATGATTCATGATTCAATTCATGATTTATTTCATGATTCATGATTCATGATTCATGATTCAATTCATGATTCATGATTCGATTTATGATTCATGATTCAATTCATGATTCATGATTCAATTCATGATTCATGATTCAATTCAAAATTCATGATTCAATTCATGATTCATTTCATTATTCATGATTCATGATTCAATTCATGATTCAATTCATGATTCAACTTATGATTTATAATTCATGATTCAATTCATGATTTAATTCATGATTCAAAATTCATGATTCAATTCATGATTCATTTCATGATTCATGATTCAATTCATGATTCATGATTCGATTTATGATTCATGATTCAATTCATGATTCATGATTCAATTCATGATTCATGATTCAATTCAAAATTCATGATTCAATTCATGATTCATTTCATGATTCATGATTCATGATTCAATTCATGATTCAATTCATGATTCAACTTATGATTTATAATTCATGATTCAATTCATGATTTAATTCATGATTCATGATTCATGATTCAATTCATGATTCATGATTCAATTCATGATTCATGATTTGATTCATGATTCATCATTCATCATTCAATTAATAAATTATGATTCAATTCATGATTCAATTTATGATTCATGATTCATGATTCAATTCATGATTCCTGATTCAATTCATGATTCATGATTCAATTCATGATTCAATTCATGATTTATGATTCAATTCATGATTCATGATTCATGATTTAATTCATGATTCATGATTCATGATTCAATTCACGATTCATGAGTCAATTCATGATTCATGATTCATTTCATGATTCATGATTTAATTCATGATTCAATTCATGATTCAATTTATGATTCATAATTCATGATTCAATTCATGATTCAATTCATGATTCATGATTCATGATTCAATTCATGATTCATGATTCAATTAATGATTCATGATTCAATGCATGATTCAATTCTTGATTCAATTCATAATTCAATTCATTATTCATGATTCAATTCATGATTCGATTCATGATTCATGATTCATGATTCGATATATGATTCATGATTCAATTCATGATTCATAATTTATGATTCAATTCATGATTCATGATTCATGATTCAATTCATGATTCGATTCATGATTTATGATTCAATTCATGATTCATGATTTGATTCATGATTCATGATTCAATTTTTAATTCATGATTCGATTCATGATTCATAATTAAATTTATGATTCATGATTTATGATTCAATTCATGATTCATGATTTATTTCATGATTCAATTTATGGTTCATGAATCTTGATTCATTTCATGATTTATTTCATGATTCATGATTCGATTCATGATTCATGATTCATGATTCAATTCATGATTCAATTCATTATTTATTTCATGATTCATGATTCGATTCATAATTCATGAATCAAAATTAAATTCATGATTCAATTCAGGATTTATGATTCAATTCATGATTCATGATTCATTTCATGATTCATGATTCGATTTATGATTCATGATTCAATTCATGATGCATGATTCAATTCGTGATTCATGATTCAATTCATGATTCATGATTCATTTCATGATTCATGATTCGATTTATGATTCATGATTCAATTCATGATGCATGATTCAATTCGTGATTCCTGATTCAATTCATGATTCATGATTCAATTCATGATTCATGATTCATTTCATGATTCATGATTCAATTCATGATTCGATTCATGATTTATGATTCAATTCATGATTCATGATTTGATTCATGATTCATGATTCAAATCATGATTCATGATTCGAATTATGATTCATGATTAAATTCATGATTCATGATTTATGATTCAATTCATGATTCATGATTTATTTCATGATTCAATTCATGGTTCATGAATCTTGATTCAATTCATGATTTATTTCATGATTCATGATTCGATTCATGATTCATGATTCATGATTCAATTCATGATTTATTTCATGATTCATGATTCGATTCATGATTCTTGATTCAATTCTTGATTTATGATTCATGATTTAATTCATGGTTCATGATTTATGATTAAATTCATGATTCATGATTTATTTCATGATTCAAATTATGGTTCATGAATCTTGATTCAATTCATGATTTATTTCATGATTCATGATTCGATTCATGATTCAATTCATGATTCAATTCATGATTTATTTCATGATTCATGATTCAATTCATGATTCATGATTCAATTCTTGAATCATGATTCATGATTCGAATTATGATTCATGATTAAATTCATGATTCATGATTTATGATTCAATTCATGGTTCATGAATCTTTATTCAATTCATGATTTATTTCATGATTCATGATTCGATTCATGATTCATGATTCAATTCATGATTCAATTCATGATTTATTTCATAATTCATGATTCAATTCATGATTCAATTCATGATTCAATTCATGATTCATGATTCATGATTCAATTCATGATTCAATTCATGATTCATGATTCATGATTCAATTCATGATTCATGATTCAACTCATGACTCATGATTTGATTCATGATTCATCATTCAATTAATGATTCATGATTCAATTCATGATTCAATTTATGATTCATGATTCCTGATTCAATTCATGATTCATGATTCAATTCATGATTCATGATTCCTTTCATGATTCATGATTCAATTCATGATTCAATTCATGATTCAATTTATGATTCATGATTCAATTCAAGATTAATGATTCATGATTCAATTCATGATTCATGATTCAATTCATGATTCTTGATTCATTTCATGATTCATGATTCAATTCATGATTCAATTCATGATTCAACTTATGATTAATAATTCATGATTCAATTCATGATTCAATTCATGATTCATGATTCAATTCATGAATCATGATTCGATTCATGATTTATGTTTCAATTCATGATTCAATTCTTGATTCAATTCATAATTCATTTCATGATTCATGATTCAATTCATGATTCATGATTCAATTCTTGATTTATGATTCATGAGTCAATTCATGATACATGATTCAATTCATGATTCATGATTCATTTCATGATTCATGATTCAATTCATGATTCGATTCATGATTTATGATTCAATTCATGATTCATGATTTGATTCATGATTCATGATTCAAATCATGATTCATGATTCGAATTATGATTCATGATTAAATTCATGATTCATGATTTATGATTCAATTCATGATTCATGATTTATTTCATGATTCAATTCATGGTTCATGAATCTTGATTCAATTCATGATTTATTTCATGATTCATGATTCGATTCATGATTCATGATTCATGATTCAATTCATGATTTATTTCATGATTCATGATTCGATTCATGATTCGATTTATGATTCATGATTCAATTCATGATTCATGATTCAATTCATGATTCATGATTCGATTCATAATTCATCATTCATCATTCAATTCATGATTCATGATTCAATTCATGATGCAATTTATGATTCATGATTCCTGATTCAATTCATGATTCATGATTCAATTCATGATTCATGATTCATTTCATGATTCATGATTCATGGTTCATGATTCAATTTATGATTCATGATTCAATTCAAGATTCATGGTTCATGATTCAATTCATGATTCATGATTCAATTCATGATTCATGATTCATTTCATGATTCATGATTCAATTCATGATTCAACTTATGATTTATAATTCATGATTCAATTCATGATTCAATTCATGATTCATGATTCATGATTCAATTCATGATTCATGATTCAATTCATGAATCATGATTCGATTCATGATTTATGTTTCAATTCATGATTCAATTCTTGATTCAATTCATAATTCAATTTATGATTCATGATTCGATTCATGATTCATGTTTGAATTCATGATTCAATTCATGATTCATTTATTGATTCATGATTCAATTCATGATTCATGATTCGATTTATGATTCATGATTCATGATTCGATTTATGATTCATGATTCAATTCATGATTCAATTCATGATTCATGATTCAATTCAAAATTCATGATTCAATTCATGATTCATTTCATGATTCATGATTCATGATTCAATTCATGATTCAATTCATGATTCAACTTATGATTTATAATTCATGATTCAATTCATGATTTAATTCATGATTCATGATTCATGATTCAATTCATAATTCATGATTCAATTCATGATTCATGATTTGATTCATGATTCATCATTCATCATTCAATTAATGATTCATGATTCAATTCATGATTCAATTTATGATTCATGATTCCTGATTCAATTCATGATTCATGATTCAATTCATGATTCAATTCATGATTTATGATTCAATTCATGATTCATGATTCATGATTTAATTCATGATTCATGATTCATGATTCAATTCACGATTCATAAATCAATTCATGATTCATTTCATGATTCATGATTTAATTCATGATTCAATTCATGATTCAATTTATGATTCATAATTCATGATTCAATTCATGATTCAATTCATGATTCATGATTCATGATTCAATTCATGATTCATGATTCAATGCATGATTCAATTCTTGATTCAATTCATAATTCAATTCATTATTCATGATTCAATTCATGATTCGATTCATGATTCATGATTCATGATTCGATATATATGATTCATGATTAAATTCATGATTCATAATTTATGATTCAATTCATGATTCATGATTCATGATTCAATTCATGATTCGACTCATGATTCATGATTAAATTTATGATTCATGATTTATGATTCAATTCATGATTCATGATTTATTTCATGATTCAATTTATGGTTCATGAATCTTGATTCATTTCATGATTTATTTCATGATTCATGATTCGATTCATGATTCATGATTCATGATTCAATTCATGATTCAATTCATTATTTATTTCATGATTCATGATTCGATTCATAATTCATGAATCAAAATTAAATTCATGATTCAATTCACGATTTATGATTCAATTCATGATTCATGATTCATTTCATTATTCATTTCATGATTCATGATTCGATTTATGATTCATGATTCAATTCATGATGCATGATTCAATTCGTGATTCATGATTCAATTCATGATTCATGATTCATTTCATGATTCATGATTCGATTTATGATTCATGATTCAATTCATGATGCATGATTCAATTCGTGATTCCTGATTCAATTCATGATTCATGATTCAATTCATGATTCATGATTCATTTCATGATTCATGATTCAATTCATGATTCGATTCATGATTTATGATTCAATTCATGATTCATGATTTGATTCATGATTCATGATTCAATTCATGATTCATGATTCGAATTATGATTCATGATTAAATTCATGATTCATGATTTATGATTCAATTCATGATTCATGATTTATTTCATGATTCAATTCATGGTTCATGAATCTTGATTCAATTCATGATTTATTTCATGATTCATGATTCGATTCATGATTCATGATTCATGATTCAATTCATGATTCAATTCATGATTTATTACATGATTCATGATTCGATTCATGATTCATGATTCAATTCTTGATTTATGATTCATGATTTAATTCATGATTCATGATTTATGATTCAATTCATGATTCATGATTTATTTCATGATTCAATTCATGGTTCATGAATCTTGATTCAATTCATGATTTATTTCATGATTTATGATTCGATTCATGATTCATGATTCAATTCATGATTCAATTCATGATTTATTTCATGATTCATGATTCAATTCATGATTCATGATTCAATTCATGATTCATGATTCAATTCTTGAATCATGATTCATGATTCGAATTATGATTCATGATTAAATTCATGATTCATGATTTATGATTCAATTCATGGTTCATGAATCTTTATTCAATTCATGATTTATTTCATGATTCATGATTCGATTCATGATTCATGATTCAATTCATGATTCAATTCATGATTTATTTCATAATTCATGATTCGATTCATGATTCAATTCATGATTCAATTCATGATTCATGATTCATGATTCAATTCATGATTCATGATTCAATTCATGATTCATGATTTGATTCATGATTCATCATTCATCATTCAATTAATGATTCATGATTCAATTCATGATTCAATTTATGATTCATGATTCCTGATTCAATTCATGATTCATGATTCAATTCATGATTCATGATTCCTTTCATGATTCATGATTCAATTCATGATTCAATTCATGATTCAATTTATGATTCATGATTCAATTCAAGATTCATGATTCATGATTCAATTCATGATTCATGATTCAATTCATGATTCAACTTATGATTTATAATTCATGATTCAATTCATGATTCAATTCATGATTCATGATTCATGATTCAATTCATGATTCATGATTCAATTCATGAATCATGATTCGATTCATGATTTATGTTTCAATTCATGATTCAATTCTTGATTCAATTCATAATTCATTTCATGATTCATGATTCAATTCATGATTCATGATTCAATTCTTGATTTATGATTCATGATTCATGATTCAATTCATGATACATGATTCAATTCATGATTCATGATTCATTTCATGATTCATGATTCAATTCATGATTCGATTCATGATTCATGAGTTAATTCATAAATTCATGATTCGATTCATGATTCATGATTCAATTCTTGATTCATGATTCATGATTTGAATTATTATTCATGATTAAATTCATGATTCATGATTTATGATTCAATTCATGATTCATGATTTATAATTCATGATTTAATTCATGATGCATGATTCAATTTGTGATTCAATTCATGATTTATGATTCAATTCATGATTCATGATTTGATTCATGATTCATGATTCAAATCATGATTCATGATTCGAATTATGATTCATGATTAAATTCATGATTCATGATTTATGATTCAATTCATGATTCATGATTCATTTCATGATTCATGATTCAATTCATGATTCGATTCATGATTTATGATTCAATTCATGATTCATGATTTGATTC
The DNA here is from genome assembly GCA_036250195.1 of Mixophyes australis. NCBI lineage: Eukaryota > Metazoa > Chordata > Amphibia > Anura > Limnodynastidae > Mixophyes > Mixophyes australis. Next base: position 177,141,665 of record JAVHZZ010000002.1, on the reverse strand, counting down.
ATGATTCATGATTCAAATCATGATTCATGATTCGAATTATGATTCATGATTAAATTCATGATTCATGATTTATGATTCAATTCATGATTCATGATTTATTTCATGATTCAATTCATGGTTCATGAATCTTGATTCAATTCATGATTTATTTCATGATTCATGATTCGATTCATGATTCATGATTCATGATTCAATTCATGATTTATTTCATGATTCATGATTCGATTCATGATTCTTGATTCAATTCTTGATTTATGATTCATGATTTAATTCATGGTTCATGATTTATGATTAAATCCATGATTCATGATTTATTTCATGATTCAAATTATGGTTCATGAATCTTGATTCAATTCATGATTTATTTCATGATTCATGATTCGATTCATGATTCAATTCATGATTCAATTCATGATTTATTTCATGATTCATGATTCAATTCATGATTCATGATTCAATTCTTGAATCATGATTCATGATTCGAATTATGATTCATGATTAAATTCATGATTCATGATTTATGATTCAATTCATGGTTCATGAATCTTTATTCAATTCATGATTTATTTCATGATTCATGATTCGATTCATGATTCATGATTCAATTCATGATTCAATTCATGATTTATTTCATAATTCATGATTCAATTCATGATTCAATTCATGATTCATGATTCATGATTCAATTCATGATTCATGATTCATGATTCAATTCATGATTCATGATTCAACTCATGACTCATGATTTGATTCATGATTCATCATTCATCATTCAATTAATGATTCATGATTCAATTCATGATTCAATTTATGATTCATGATTCCTGATTCAATTCATGATTCATGATTCAATTCATGATTCATGATTCCTTTCATGATTCATGATTCAATTCATGATTCAATTCATGATTCAATTTATGATTCATGATTCAATTCAAGATTAATGATTCATGATTCAATTCATGATTCATGATTCAATTCATGATTCTTGATTCATTTCATGATTCATGATTCAATTCATGATTCAACTTATGATTAATAATTCATGATTCAATTCATGATTCAATTCATGATTCAATTCATGATTCATGATTCAATTCATGAATCATGATTCGATTCATGATTTATGTTTCAATTCATGATTCAATTCTTGATTCAATTCATAATTCATTTCATGATTCATGATTCAATTCATTATTCATAATTCAATTCTTGATTTATGATTCATGAGTCAATTCATGATACATGATTCAATTCATGATTCATGATTCATTTCATGATTCATGATTCAATTCATGATTCGATTCATGATTTATGATTCAATTCATGATTCATGATTTGATTCATGATTCATGATTCAAATCATGATTCATGATTCGAATTATGATTCATGATTAAATTCATGATTCATGATTTATGATTCAATTCATGATTCATGATTTATTTCATGATTCAATTCATGGTTCATGAATCTTGATTCAATTCATGATTTATTTCATGATTCATGATTCGATTCATGATTCATGATTCATGATTCAATTCATGATTTATTTCATGATTCATGATTCATGATTCATGATTCAATTCATGATTCATGATTCGATTTATGATTCATGATTCAATTCATGATTCATGATTCAATTCATGATTCATGATTCAATTCAAAATTCATGATTCAATTCATGATTCATTTCATGATTCATGATTCATGATTCAATTCATGATTCAATTCATGATTCAACTTATGATTTATAATTCATGATTCAATTCATGATTTAATTCATGATTCAAAATTCATGATTCAATTCATGATTCATTTCATGATTCATGATTCATGATTCAATTCATGATTCATGATTCGATTTATGATTCATGATTCAATTCATGATTCATGATTCAATTCATGATTCATGATTCAATTCAAAATTCATGATTCAATTCATGATTCATTTCATGATTCATGATTCATGATTCAATTCATGATTCAATTCATGATTCAACTTATGATTTATAATTCATGATTCAATTCATGATTTAATTCATGATTCATGATTCATGATTCAATTCATGATTCATGATTCAATTCATGATTCATGATTTGATTCATGATTCATCATTCATCATTCAATTAATAAATTATGATTCAATTCATGATTCAATTTATGATTCATGATTCCTGATTCAATTCATGATTCCTGATTCAATTCATGATTCATGATTCAATTCATGATTCAATTCATGATTTATGATTCAATTCATGATTCATGATTCATGATTTAATTCATGATTCATGATTCATGATTCAATTCACGATTCATGAGTCAATTCATGATTCATGATTCATTTCATGATTCATGATTTAATTCATGATTCAATTCATGATTCAATTTATGATTCATAATTCATGATTCAATTCATGATTCAATTCATGATTCATGATTCATGATTCAATTCATGATTCATGATTCAATTAATGATTCATGATTCAATGCATGATTCAATTCTTGATTCAATTCATAATTCAATTCATTATTCATGATTCAATTCATGATTCGATTCATGATTCATGATTCATGATTCAATTCATGATTCAATTCATTATTTATTTCATGATTCATGATTCGATTCATAATTCATGAAACAAAATTAAATTCATGATTCAATTCAGGATTTATGATTCAATTCATGATTCATGATTCATTTCATGATTCATTTCATGATTCATGATTCGATTTATGATTCATGATTCAATTCATGATGCATGATTCAATTCGTGATTCATGATTCAATTCATGATTCATGATTCATTTCATGATTCATGATTCGATTTATGATTCATGATTCAATTCATGATGCATGATTCAATTCGTGATTCCTGATTCAATTCATGATTCATGATTCAATTCATGATTCATGATTCATTTCATGATTCATGATTCAATTCATGATTCGATTCATGATTTATGATTCAATTCATGATTCATGATTTGATTCATGATTCATGATTCAAATCATGATTCATGATACGAATTATGATTGATGATTAAATTCATGATTCATGATTTATGATTCAATTCATGATTCATGATTTATTTCATGATTCAATTCATGGTTCATGAATCTTGATTCAATTCATGATTTATTTCATGATTCATGATTCATGATTCATGATTCAATTCATGATTTATTTCATGATTCATGATTCGATTCATGATTCTTGATTCAATTCTTGATTTATGATTCATGATTTAATTCATGGTTCATGATTTATGATTAAATTCATGATTCATGATTTATTTCATGATTCAAATTATGGTTCATGAATCTTGATTCAATTCATGATTTATTTCATGATTCATGATTCGATTCATGATTCAATTCATGATTCAATTCATGATTTATTTCATGATTCATGATTCAATTCATGATTCATGATTCAATTCTTGAATCATGATTCATGATTCGAATTATGATTCATGATTAAATTCATGATTCATGATTTATGATTCAATTCATGGTTCATGAATCTTTATTCAATTCATGATTTATTTCATGATTCATGATTCGATTCATGATTCATGATTCAATTCATGATTCAATTCATGATTTATTTCATAATTCATGATTCAATTCATGATTCAATTCATGATTCAATTCATGATTCATGATTCATGATTCAATTCATGATTCAATTCATGATTCATGATTCATGATTCAATTCATGATTCATGATTCAACTCATGACTCATGATTTGATTCATGATTCATCATTCATCATTCAATTAATGATTCATGATTCAATTCATGATTCAATTTATGATTCATGATTCCTGATTCAATTCATGATTCATGATTCAATTCATGATTCATGATTCCTTTCATGATTCATGATTCAATTCATGATTCAACTCATGATTCAATTTATGATTCATGATTCAATTCAAGATTAATGATTCATGATTCAATTCATGATTCATGATTCAATTCATGATTCTTGATTCATTTCATGATTCATGATTCAATTCATGATTCAATTCATGATTCAACTTATGATTAATAATTCATGATTCAATTCATGATTCAATTCATGATTCATGATTCAATTCATGATTCATGATTCAATTCATGAATCATGATTCGATTCATGATTTATGTTTCAATTCATGATTCAATTCTTGATTCAATTCATAATTCATTTCATGATTCATGATTCAATTCATGATTCATGATTCAATTCTTGATTTATGATTCATGAGTCAATTCATGATACATGATTCAATTCATGATTCATGATTCATTTCATGATTCATGATTCAATTCATGATTCGATTCATGATTTATGATTCAATTCATGATTCATGATTTGATTCATGATTCATGATTCAAATCATGATTCATGATTCGAATTATGATTCATGATTAAATTCATGATTCATGATTTATGATTCAATTCATGATTCATGATTTATTTCATGATTCAATTCATGGTTCATGAATCTTGATTCAATTCATGATTTATTTCATGATTCATGATTCGATTCATGATTCATGATTCATGATTCAATTCATGATTTATTTCATGATTCATGATTCGATTCATGATTCTTGATTCAATTCTTGATTTATGATTCATGATTTAATTCATGGTTCATGATTTATGATTCAATTCATGATTCATGATTTATTTCATGATTCAAATTATGGTTCATGAATCTTGATTCAATTCATGATTTATTTCATGATTCATGATTCGATTCATGATTCAATTCATGATTCAATTCATTATTTATTTCATGATTCATGATTCAATTCATGATTCATGATTCAATTCTTGAATCATGATTCATGATTCGAATTATGATTCATGATTAAATTCATGATTCATGATTTATGATTCAATTCAAGGTTCATGAATCTTTATTCAATTCATGATTTATTTCATGATTCATGATTCGATTCATGATTCATGATTCAATTCATGATTCAATTCATGATTTATTTCATAATTCATGATTCAATTCATGATTCAATTCATGATTCAATTCATGATTCATGATTCATGATTCAATTCATGATTCAATTCATGATTCATGATTCATGATTCAATTCATGATTCATGATTCATTTCATGATTCTTTTCATGATTCATGATTTAATTCATGATTCATGATTCATGATTCAATTCATGATTAATGATTCAATTCATGATTCATGATTCATTTTATGATTCATGATTCATGATTCAATTCATGATTCATGATTCAATTCATCATTCATGATTCAATTCATGATTCGATTCATGATTCATGATTCAATTCATGATTCATGACTCATTTTTCAATTCATGATTCATGATTCAATTCATGATTCATGATTCAATTCATGATTCATGATTCATGATTCAATTCATGATTCAATACATGATTCATGATTCGATTCATGATTCATAATTCAATTCATGATTCATGATTCATGATTCAATTCATGATTCGATTCATGATTCATGATTCAATTCATGATTCATGATTCATGATTCAATTCATTATACATGATTCAATTCATGATTCATGATTAATGATTCAATTCATGATTCATGATTCAATTCATTATACATGATTCAATTCATGATTCATGATTCATGATTCAATTCATGATTCATGATTTATGATTAAATTTATGATTCGATTCATGATTCATGATTCGATTCATGATTCATGATTCAACTCATGATTCATGTTTTATGATTCAATTCATG
>JAVHZZ010000002.1:177118410-177120910 GCA_036250195.1 Mixophyes australis | reverse complement strand
ATGATTCGATTCATGTTTCATGATTCGATTCATGATTCAAATTTCAATTCATGATTCATGATTCATGATTCAATTTATAATTCATGTTTTAAATCTTGATTCAATTCATGATTCATGTTTTAATTCATGATTCATGATTCAATACATAATTCATTTCATGATTCATAATTCAATTTATGATTCATGATTCTTAATTTATGATTCAATTCATGATTTATGATTCGATTCATGATTCATGATTTATTTCATGATTCAATTCATGATTCATGTTTTAATTCATAATTCATGATTCAATTCATGATTCAATTCATGATTCATGGTTCATTTTATGATTCATGATTCTTAATTCATGATTCAATTCATGATTTATGATTCGATTCATGATTCATGATTTATTTCATGATTCAATTCATGGTTCATGAATCTTGATTCAATTCATGAATTATTTTATTATTCATGATTCGATTCATGATTCATGATTCATGATTCAATTCATGAGTCATGATTCATTATTCAATTCATGATTCATGATTCGATTCATGATTCATAAATTCAATTCATAATTCAATTCATGATTCAATATGTCCAGTTTAGAGTTAGGGTTAGGGTTAGGGGTTAGGGGTTAGGGTTAGGGTTAGGGTTATAGTTAAGTGGTTAGGGTTAGGGTTAGGGGTTAGGGTTAGGGTTAGGGTTAGGGTTAGGGTTGGGGGGTTAGGGTTAGGTTTAGGGTTAGGGTTAGGGTTAGAGTTTAGGGTTAGGGTTAGGGTTAGGGTTAGGGTTTGGGGTTAGGGTTAGGGTTAGGGCTAGGGTTAGGGTTAGGGTTAGGGGGTTAGGGTTAGGGTTAGGGGGTTAAGGTTAGGGTTAGGGTTTGGGGTTAGGGTTAGGGCTAGGGTTAGGGTTAGGGTTAGGGTTTGGGGTTAGGATTTTGGTTAGGGTTAGGGTTATTGTTAGGGTTTAGGGTTAGGGTTAGGGTTAGCTGTTAGGGGTCAGGGTTAGGATTAGGGTTAAGGGGTTAGGGTTAAGGTTAGGCTTAAGGTTAGGGTTTAGGGTTAGGGGTTAGGGTTAGGGTTAGGGTTAGGGTTTGGGGTTAGGGTTAGTGGGTTAGGGTTAGGGTTAGGGGGTTAGGGTTAGGGTTAGGGTTAAGGGGTTAGGGTTAGGGTTAGGGGGTTTGGGTTATGGTTAGGATTAGGGTTAGGGTTAAGGGGTTAGGGTTAGGGTTAGGGACTAGTGTTAGGGTTAGGGTTAGAGTTAGGAGTTAGGGTTAGTGTTAGGGTTAGGGTTAGGGTTAGGGAGCTAGGTTTAGGGTTATGGGGTTAGGGTTAGGGTTAGGATTAGGGGTTAAAGTTAAGGTTAGGGTTAGGGTTAGGGGTTAGGGGTCAGGGTTAGGGTTAGGGTTAGGGTTAGGGTTAAGGGGTTAGGATTAGGGTTAGGGTTAAGGTTAGGGTTAGGGGTTAGGGTTAGGGTTAAGGTTAAGGTTAGGGTTTGGGGTTAGAGTTAAAGTTAGGGTTAGGGTTAGGGGTTAGGGGTCAGGGTTAGGGTTAGGGTTTGGGGTTAGAGTTAAGGTTAGGGTTTGGGTTAGGGGTTAGGGGTTAGGGTTAGGGTTAGAAGTTAGGGTTAGGGTTAGGGTTAGGGGGTTAGGGTTAGGGTTAGGGTTAGAGGTTAATGTTAGGGTTAGGGTTAGGGTTAGGGTTCATGATTCAATTCTTGATTCATGATTCATGATTCGATTCATGATTAAATTCATGATTCATGATTTATGATTCAATTCATGATTCATGATTTATTTCATGATTCATGATTGGATTCATGATTTATGATTCAATTCATGATTCATGATTTATGATTCAATTCATAATTCATGATTCATGATTCAGTACATGATTCATGATTCAATTCATGATTCATTTCATGATTTATGATTCAATTCATAATTCATGATTCATGATTCCATTCATGCTTCATGATTCGATTCATGATTCATGATTCATGATTCAATTCATGATTTGTGATTCATGATTCGATTCATGATTCATGATTCAATTCATAATTCATGTTTTAAATCTTGATTCAATTCATGATTCATGTTTTAATTCATGATTCATGATTCAATACATAATTCATTTCATGATTCATAATTCAATTTATGATTCATGATTCTTAATTTATGATTCAATTCATGATTTATGATTCGATTCATGATTCATGATTTATTTCATGATTCAATTCTTGATTCATGTTTTAATTCATAATTCATGATTCAATTCATGATTCAATTCATGATTCATGGTTCAATTTATGATTCATGATTCTTAATTCATGATTCAATTCATGATTTATGATTCGATTCATGATTCATGATTTATTTCATGATTCAATTCATGGTTCATGAATCTTGATTCAATTCATGAATTATTTCATTATTCATGATTCGATTCATGATTCATGATTCATGATTCAATTCATGAGTCATGATTCATTATTCAATTCATGATTCATGATT
>JAVHZZ010000002.1:177055910-177058410 GCA_036250195.1 Mixophyes australis | reverse complement strand
GTTAGGGTTAGGGTTAGTGTTAGGGGTTAGGGTTAAGGGGTTAGGGTTAGGGTTATAGTTAGGGTTAGGGTTAGGGTTAGGGTTAGGGTTAGGGGTTAGGGTTAGGGTTAGGGTTTGGGGTTAGGGTTAGGGTTAGCAGGTTAGGGTTAGGGGGTTAGGGTTAGGGTTAAGGGGTAAGGGTTAGGGTTAGGGGGTTTGGGTTATGGTTAGGATTAGGGTTAGGGTTAGGGGTTAGTGTTAGGGTTAGGGTTAGGGGTTAGGGTTAGGGTTAGTGTTAGGGTTAGGGTTAGGGGGTTAGGGTTAGGGTTATGGGGTTAGGGTTATGGTTAGGATTAAGGTTAGGTTTAGGGTTAGGGTTAGGGTTAGGGTTAGGGGTTAGTGTTAGGGTTAGGGTTAGGGGTTAGGGTTAGGGTTAGTGTTTGGGTTAGGGTTAGGGTTAGGGGGCTAGGGTTAGGGTTAGGGTTATGGGGTTAGGGTTAGGGTTAGGATTAGGGGTTAAAGTTAAGGTTAGGGTTAGGGGTCAGGGTTAGGGTTAGGGTTAAGGGGTTAGGGTTAGGGTTAGGGTTAGGGTTAGGGTTAGGGTTAGGGTTAGGGTTAGGGTTAGGGTTAGGGGTTAGGGTTAGGGTTAGGGTTAGGGTTAGCAGGTTAGGGTTAGGGTTAGGGGGTTAGGGTTAGGGTTAAGGGGTTAGGGGGTTTGGGTTATGGTTAGGATTAGGGTTAGGGTTAGGGTTAGGGTTAGGGTTAGGGTTAGGGGTTAGTGTTAGGGTTGGGGTTAGGGTTAGGGGTTAGGCTTAGGGTTAGTGTTAGGGTTAGGGTTAGGGGGTTAGGGTTAGGGTTATGGGGTTAGGGTTAGGGTTAGGATTAGGGGTTAGAGTTAAGGTTAGGGTTAGGGTTAGGGGTTAGGGGTCAGGGTTAGGGTTAGGGTTAGGGTTAAGGGGTTAGGGTTAGGGTTAGGGTTAAGGTTAGGGTTAGGGGTTAGGGTTAGGATTAGGGTTAGGGTTAGGGTTAGGGGTTAGGGTTAGGGTTAGGGTTAGAGTTAAGGTTAGGGTTAGGGTTAGGGTTAAGTTTAGCGTTTGGGGTTAGAGTTAAGGTTAGGGTTAGGGTTAGGGGTTAGGGGTCAGGGTTAGGGTTAGGGTTTGGGGTTAGAGTTAAGGTTAGGGTTAGGGTTAGGGGTTAGGGGTCAGGGTTAGGGTTAGGGTTAGGGTTAAGGGGTTAGGGTTAGGGTTAGGGTTAAGATTAGGGTTAGGGGTTATGGTTAGGGTTAGGGGTTAGGGTTAGGGTTAGGGTTAGGGTTAGAGTTAAGGTTAGGGTTAGGGTTAGGGTTAGGGGGTTAGGGTTAGTGGGTTAGGGTTAGGGTTAGGGGTTAGTGTTAGGGTTAGGGTTAGGGTTAGGGGGTTAGGGTTAGGGGGTTAGGGTTAGGGGTTAGGTTTAGGGTTAGGGCTAGGGTTAGGGTTAGGGGTTAGGGTTAGGGTTAATGTTAGGGTTAGTGGTTAGGGTTAGGGTTAGTGTTAGGGTTAGGGGTGAGGGTTAGGGTTAGGGGTTAGGGTTAGGGTTAGGGGGTTAGGGTTAGTGTTAGGGTTAGGGGTTAATGTTAGGGTTAGGGTTAGGGTTTAGGGTTAGGGTTAGGGTTAGGGTTCATTATTCAATTCTTAATTCATGATTCATGATTTTATTCATGATTAAATTCACGATTCATGATTTATGATTCAATTCATGATTCATGATTTATTTCATGCTTCAATTCATAGTTCATGAATCTTGATTCAATTCATGATTTATTTCATGATTCATGATTGGATTCATGATTTATGATTCAATTCATAATTCATGATTTATGATTCCAATCATGATTCATGATTAATTTTATGATTCATGTTTGAATTCATGATTCAATTTATTGTTAATTTCATGATTCATGATTCAATTCATGATTCATGATTCAATTCATGATTCATGATTCATGATTCAGTTAATGATTCATGATTCATTTCATGATTTATGATTCAATTCATAATTCATGATTCATGATTCCATTCATGATTCATGATTCGATTCATGATTCATGATTCAATTCATGATTTAATATGTCCGGGTTAGGGTTAGGGTTACGATTAGGGTTAGTGGTTAGGGGTTAGGGGTTAGTGTTAGGGTTAGGGTTAAGTGGTTGGGTTAGGGTTAGGGTTAGGGTTAGGGGTTAGGGTTAGGGGTTAGGGTTAGGGTTAGGGTTAGGGTTAGGGTTAGGGTTAGGGTTAGGGTTAGGGTTAGGGTTAGGGTTAGGGTTAGGGTTAGGGTTAGGGTTAGGGTTAGGGTTAGGGTTAGGGTTAGGGTTAGGGTTAGGGTTAGGGTTAGGGTTAGGGTTAGGGTTAGGGTTAGGGTTAGGGTTAGGGTTAGGGTTAGGGTTAGGGTTAGGGTTAGGGTTAGGGTTAGGGTTAGGGTTAGGGTTAGGGTTAGGGTTAGGGTTAGGGTTAGGGTTAGGGTTAGGGTTAGGGTTAGGGTTAGG
>JAVHZZ010000002.1:177050910-177053410 GCA_036250195.1 Mixophyes australis | reverse complement strand
GAGTTAAGGTTAGGGTTAGGGTTAGGGGTTAGGGGTCAGGGTTAGGGTTAGGGTTAGGGTTAAGGGGTTAGGGTTAGTGTTAGGGTTAGTGTTAGGGTTAGGGTTAGGGGGTTAGGGTTAGGGTTAAGGGGTTAGGGTTAGGGGGCTTGGGTTATGGTTAGGATTAGGGTTAGGGTTAGGGTTAGGGTTAGGGATAGGGTTAGGGGTTAGTGTTAGGGTTAGGGTTAGGGTTAGGGGGTTAGGGTTAGGTGGTTAGGGTTAGGGGTTAGGTTTAGGGTTAGGGTTAGGGTTAGGGTTAGGGTTAGGGGGTTAGGGTTAGGGTTAGGGGTTAATGTTAGGGTTAGGGTTAGGGTTAGGGTTCATGATTCAATTCTTGATTCATGAATCTTGATTCAATTCATGATTTATTTCATGATTCATGATTGGATTCATGATTTATGATTCAATTCTTGATTCATGATTTATGATTCCATTCATGATTCATGATTAATTTTATGATTCATGATTCAGTTCATGATTCATGATTCAATTCATGATTCATGATTCAATTCATGATTCATGATTCATGATTCAGTTCATGATTCATGATTCAATTCATGATTAATGATTCAATTCATGATACATGATTCATGATTCAGTTCATGATTCATGATTCAATTCATGATTCATGATTCAATTCATGATTCATGATTCAATTCTTGATTCATGATTCATGATTCAGTTCATGATTCATGATTCAATTCATGATTCATGAGTCAATTCATGATTCATGATTCATGATTCAGTTCATGATTCATGATTCAATTCATGATTCATGATTCAATTCATGATTCATGATTCAGTTCATGATTCATGATTCAATTCATGATTAATTTCATGATTTATGATTCAATTCATAATTCATGATTCATGATTCGATTCATGATTCATGATTCGATTCATGATTCATGATTCAATTCATGATTCATGATTCAATTCATGATTCATGATTCATGATTCAGTTCATGATTCATGATTCAATTCATGATTTGTGATTCATGATTCAATTCATGATTCATTATTCAATTCATGATTTGTGATTCATGATTCGATTCATGTTTCATGATTCGATTCATGATTCAAAATTCAATTCATGATTCATGATTCAATTTATAATTCATGTTTTAAATCTTGATTCAATTCATGATTCATGTTTTAATTCATGATTCATGATTCAATTCATGATTCATTTCATGATTCATGATTCAATTTATGATTCGTGATTCTTAATTTATGATTCAATTCATGATTTATGATTCGATTCATGATTCATGATTTATTTCATGATTCAATTCATGGTTCATGAATCTTGATTCAATTCATGATTTATTTCATTATTCATGATTCGATTCATGATTCATGATTCAATTCATGAGTCATGATTCATTATTCATTTCATGATTCATGATTCGATTCATGATTCATAAATGCAATTCATAATTCAATTCATGATTCAATATGTCCGTGTTAGGGTTAGGGTTACGATTAGGGTTAGGGGTTAGGGCTTAGGGTTAGGGGTTAGGGTTAGGGTTAGGGTTAAGGTTGGGGGGTTAGGGTTAGGTTTAGGGTTAAGGTTAGGGTTAGGGTTAGTGGTTAGGGTTAGGGTTTGGGGTTAGGGTTAGGGCTTGGGTTAGGGTTAGGGTTATGGGGTTAGGGTTAGGGTTAAGGTTAGGGGGTTAGGGTTATGGTTAGGTTTAGGGTTAGGGTTAAGGGGTTAGGCTTAGGGTTAGGGTTAGGGGTTAGGTTTAGGGTTAGGGGTTATGGTTAGGGTTAGGGGGTTAGGGTTAGGGGGTTAGGGTAAGGGTTAGGGTTAAGTGGTTAGGGTTAGGGTTAGGGGTTAGGGTTAGGGTTAGTGTTAGGGTTAGGGGTTAGGGTTAGGGTTGGGGGGTTAGGGTTAGGTTTAGGGTTATGGTTAGGGTTAGGGTTAGGGTTAGTGGTTAGGGTTAGGGTTAGGGTTTGGGGTTAATGTTAGGGTTAGGGTTAGTGGGTTAGGGTTAGGGTTAGGGTTAGGGGGTTAGGGTTATCTTTAGGAATAGGGTTAGGTTTAAGGGGTTAGGGTTAGGGTTAGGGGTTAGGTTTAGGGTTAGGGTTAGGGGTTATGGTTAGGGTTAGGGGGTTAGGGTTAGGGTTAGGGGGTTAGGGTTAGGGTTAGGGTTAGGATTAAGGGTTAGGGTTAGGGTTAGGGTTTGGGGTTAGGGTTAGGGTTAGGGTTAGGGGTTAGGGTTAGGGTTAGGGTTAGGGTTAGGGTTAAGGGGTTAGGGTTAGGGTTAGGATTATAGTTAGGGTTAGGGTTAGGGTTAGGGTTAGGGGTTAGGGTTAGGGTTAGGGTTAGGGTTAGCAGGTTAGGGTTAGGGTTAGGGGGTTATGGTTAGGGTTAAGGGGTTAGGGTTAGGGGGTTTGGGTTATGGTTAGGGTTAGGGTTAGGGTTAGGGTTAGGGTTAGGGGTTAGTGTTAGGGTTGG
>JAVHZZ010000002.1:176980910-177033410 GCA_036250195.1 Mixophyes australis | reverse complement strand
ATTCATGATTCATGATTCGATTTATGATTCATGATTCATGATTCATGATTCATGATTCAATTCATGATTAGTGATTCAATTCATGATTCAATTCATGATTCAATTCATGATTCATGATTAATTTCATGAATCATGATTCATGATTCAATTCATGATTCATTATTCAATTCATAAATCATGATTCGATTCATGATTCATGTTTCAATTCATACTTCAATTCATGATTCATGATTCAATTCATGATTCAATGCATGATTCAATTCTTGATTCATGATTCATGATTCAATGCATGATTCAATTCTTGATTCAATTCATAATTCAATTCATGATTCATGATTCGATTCATGATTCATGTTTGAATTCATGATTCAATTCATGATTCATTTCATGAGTCATGATTCAATTTATGATTCATGATTCAATTCTTGATTCAATTTATGATTCATGATTCAATTCTTGATTTATAATTCATGATTCATGATTTAATTCATGATTCATGATTCAATCCATGATTCATGATTCGATTCATGATTCATGATTCAATTCATGATTCATGTCATGATTCTTTTAATGATTCATGATTTAATTCATGATTCGTGATTCATGATTCAATTCATGATTAATGATTCAATTCATGATTCATGATTCATTTTATGATTCATGATTCATGATTCAATTCATGATTCATGATTCAATTCATCATTCATGATTCAATTCATGATTCGATTCATGATTCAATTCATGATTCATGACTCATAATTCAATTCATGATTCGATTCATGATTCATGATTCAATTCATCATTCATGATTCATGATTCAATTCATGATTCAATTCATGATTCATGATTCGATTCATGATTCATAATTCAATTCATGATTCGATTCATGATTCATGATTCAATTTATGATTCATGATTCAATTCATTATTCATGATTCATGATTCATGATTCAATTTATGATTCATGATTTATGATTAAATTCATGATTCGATTCATGATTCATAATACGATATTTGATTCATGATTCAATTCATGATTCATGTTTTATGATTCAATTCATGATTCATGATTCATGATTCAATTCATGATTCGATTCATGATTCATGATTCATTTTTCAATTCATGATTCATGATTCGATTCATGATTCATGATTCAATTCTTGATTCATGATTCGATTCATGATTCATGATTACAATTATGGTTCATGAATCTTGATTCAATTTATGATTTATTTCATGATTCATGATTCGATTCATGATTCATGATTCATGATTCAATTCATGATTCAATTCAGGATTTATGATTTAATTCATGATTCATGATGCATGATTCAATTCACGATTCATGATTTATGATTCGATTTATGATTCATGATTCAATTCATGATGCATGATTCAATTTGTGATTCATGATTCAATTCATGATTCATGATTCATTTCATGATTCATTTCATGATTCATGATTCCTGATTCAATTCATGATTCATGATTCAATTCATGATTCATGATTAATGATTCAATTCATGATTCGATTCATGATTCATGATTCATGATTCAATTTATGATTCATGATTCGTTTCATGAATCATGATTCAATTCTTGATTCATGATTCAATTCATGAGTCATGATTCATTTCATGATTCATTTCATGATTCATGATTCCTGATTCAATTCATGATTCATGATTCAATTTGTGATTCATGATTCAATTCATGATTCATGATTCATTTCATGATTCAATTCATGGTTCATGAATCTTGATTCAATTCATGATTTATTTCATGATTCATAATTCAATTCATGATTCATGATTCAATTCATGAGTCATGATTCATTTCATGATTCATTTCATGATTCATGATTCCTGATTCAATTCATGATTCATGATTCAATTCGTGATTCATGATTCAATTCATGATTCATGATTCATTTCATGATTCATGATTCCTGATTCAATTCATGATTCATGATTCAATTCATGATTCAATTCATGATTTATTTCATGATTCATGATTTGATTCATGATCATGATTCATGATTCAATTCATGATTCAATTCATGATTTATGATTCAATTCATGATTCATGATTCATGATTTATGATTCATGATTCATGATTCATGATTCGATTTATAATTCATGATTCAATTGATGATGCATGATTCAATTCGTGATTCATGATTCAATTCATTATTCATGATTCATTTCATGATTCATTTCATGATTCATGCTTCCTGAATTAATTCATGATTCAATTCATAATTCAATTCATGATTCATGATTCAATGCATGATTCAATTCTTGATTCAATTCATAATTCAATTCATGATTCATGATTCGATTCATGATTCATGTTTGAATTCATGATTCAATTCATGATTCATTTCATGATTCATGATTCAATTCATGATTTATGATTCAATTCTTGGTTTATGATTCATGATTCATTATTCAATTCATGATACATGATTCATTTCATGATTCATGATTCAATTCATGATTCGATTCATGATTCATGAGTCAATTCATAAATTCATGATTCAATTCATGATTCATGATTCAATTCTTGATTCATGATTCATGATTTGAATTATGATTCATGATTTGAATTATGATTCATGATTAAATTCATGATTCATGATTTATGATTCAATTCATGATTCATGATTTATTTCATGATTCAATTCATGGTTCATGAATCTTGATTCAATTCATGATTTATTTCATGATTCATGATTCGATTCATGATTCAATTCATGATTCAATTCATGATTCATGATTCATGATTTAATTCATGATTCATGATTCATGATTCATGATTCGATTTATAATTCATGATTCAATTCATGATGCATGATTCAATTTGTGATTCATGATTTAATTCATGATTCATTTCATGATTCATGATTCATGATTCAATTCATGATTCATGAGTCAATTCATGATTCATGATTCATGATTTAATTCATGATTCAATTCATGATTCGATTTATGATTCATGATTCGATTTATGATTCATGATTCATGATTCAATTCATGATTCATGATTCGATTTATGATTCATGATTCAATTCATGATTCAATTCATGATTCATGATTCAATTCATGATTCATGATTCATTTCATGATTCATGATTCATTTCATGATTCATTTCATGATTTATTTCATGATTCATGATTCGATTCATGATTCATGATTCATGATTCATTTCATGATTTATTTCATGATTCAATTCATGGTTCATGAATCTTGATTCAATTCATGATTTATTTCATGATTCATGATTCATGATTCAATTCATGATTTATGATTTAATTCATGATTCATGATTTATGATTTAATTCCTGATTCATGATTCATGATTGTATTTATAATTCATGATTCAATTCATGATGCATGATTCAATTCGTGATTCATGATTCAATTCATGATTCATGATTCATTTCATGATTCATTTCATGATTCATGATTCCTGATTCAATTCATGATTCATGATTCAATACATGATTCATGATTCAATACATGATTCATGATTCATTCCATGATTCATGATTCAATTCATGATTCAATTCATGATTCAATTTATGATTCATAATTCATGATTCAATTCATGATTAAATTTATGATTCATGATTCATGATTCAATTCATTATTCATGATTCATGATTCGATTCATGATTCATGATTCAATTCATGATTCATGATTCAATTCATAATTCGTGATTCATGATTCAATTCATGATTCATGATTCAATTCATGATTCATGATTCAATTCATGATTCGATTCATGATTCATGAGTCAATTCATAAATTCATGATTCAATTCATGATTCATGATTCAATTCTTGATTCATGATTCATGATTTGAATTATGATTCATGATTTGAATTATGATTCATGATTTGAATTATGATTCATGATTAAATTCATGATTCATGATTTATGATTCAATTCATGATTCATGATTTATTTCATGATTCAATTCATGGTTCATGAATCTTGATTCAATTCATGATTTATTTCATGATTCATGATTCGATTCATGATTGAATTCATAATTCAATTCATGATTTATGATTCAATTCATGATTCATGATTCATGATTTAATTCATGATTCATGATTCGATTTATAATTCATGATTCAATTCATGATGCATGATTCAATTTGTGATTCATGATTTAATTCATGATTCATTTCATGATTCATGATTCATGATTCAATTCATGATTCATGAGTCAATTCATGATTCATGATTCATGATTTAATTCATGATTCAATTCATGATTCGATTTATGATTCATGATTCGATTCATGATTCATGATTCATGATTCAATTCATGATTCATGATTCGATTTATGATTCATGATTCAATTCATGATTCAATTCATGATTCATGATTCAATTCATGATTCATGATTCATTTCATGATTCATGATTCATTTCATGATTCATTTCATGATTTATTTCATGATTCATGATTCGATTCATGATTCATGATTCATGATTCAATTCATGATTCAATTCATGATTTATGATTTAATTCATGATTCATGATTCATGATTTAATTCCTGATTCATGATTCATGATTCGATTTATAATTCATGATTCAATTGATGATGCATGATTCAATTCGTGATTCATGATTCAATTCATTATTCATGATTCATTTCATGATTCATTTCATGATTCATGCTTCCTGAATTAATTCATGATTCATGATTCAATTCATGATTCAATTTATGATTCATAATTCATGATTCAATTCATGATTCAATTCATAATTCAATTCATGATTCATGATTCAATGCATGATTCAATTCTTGATTCAATTCATAATTCAATTCATGATTCATGATTCGATTCATGATTCATGTTTGAATTCATGATTCAATTCATGATTCATTTCATGATTCATGATTCAATTCATGATTTATGATTCAATTCTTGGTTTATGATTCATGATTCATTATTCAATTCATGATACATGATTCATTTTATGATTCATGATTCAATTCATGATTCGATTCATGATTCATGAGTCAATTCATAAATTCATGATTCAATTCATGATTCATGATTCAATTCTTGATTCATGATTCATGATTTGAATTATGATTCATGATTTGAATTATGATTCATGATTAAATTCATGATTCATGATTTATGATTCAATTCATGATTCATGATTTATTTCATGATTCAATTCATGGTTCATGAATCTTGATTCAATTCATGATTTATTTCATGATTCATGATTCGATTCATGATTCAATTCATGATTCAATTCATGATTTATGATTCAATTCATGATTCATGATTCATGATTTAATTCATGATTCATGATTCATGATTTAATTCATGATTCAATTCATGATTCGATTTATGATTCATGATTCGATTTATGATTCATGATTCATGATTCAATTCATGATTCATGATTCGATTTATGATTCATGATTCAATTCATGATTCAATTCATGATTCATGATTCAATTCATGATTCATGATTCATTTCATGATTCATGATTCATTTCATGATTCATTTCATGATTTATTTCATGATTCATGATTCGATTCATGATTCATGATTCATGATTCAATTCATGATTTATGATTTAATTCATGATTCATGATTTATGATTTAATTCCTGATTCATGATTCATGATTGTATTTATACTTCATGATTCAATTCATGAGGCATGATTAAATTCGTGATTCATGATTCAATTCATGATTCATGATTCATTTCATGATTCATTTCATGATTCATGATTCCTGATTCAATTCATGATTCATGATTCAATACATGATTCATGATTCATTCCATGATTCATGATTCAATTCATGATTCAATTCATGATTCAATTTATGATTCATAATTCATGATTCAATTCATGATTAAATTTATGATTCATGATTCATGATTCAATTCATTATTCATGATTCATGATTCGATTCATGATTCATGATTCAATTCATGATTCATGATTCAATTCATAATTCGTGATTCATGATTCAATTCATGATTCATGATTCAATTCATGATTCATGATTCAATTCATGATTCATGATTCATGATTCAATTCATGATTCATGATTCATTTCATGATTCATGATTCAATTCAAGATTCATGATTCAATTCATGATTCATTTCATGATTCATGATTCAATTTATGATTCATGATTTAATTCATGATTCAATTCATGATTCATGATTCAATTCATGATTCATGATTCAATTCATGATTCGATTCATGATTCATGAGTCAATTCATAAATTCATGATTCAATTCATGATTCATGATTCAATTCTTGATTCATGATTCATGATTTGAATTATGATTCATGATTTGAATTATGATTCATGATTAAATTCATGATTCATGATTTATGATTCAATTCATGATTCATGATTTATTTCATGATTCAATTCATGGTTCATGAATCTTGATTCAATTCATGATTTATTTCATGATTCATGATTCGATTCATGATTCAATTCATGATTCAATTCATGATTTATGATTCAATTCATCATTCATGATTCATGATTTAATTCATGATTCATGATTCATGATTCGATTTATAATTCATGATTCAATTCATGATGCATGATTCAATTTGTGATTCATGATTTAATTCATGATTCATTTCATGATTCATGATTCATGATTCAATTCATGATTCATGAGTCAATTCATGATTCATGATTCATGATTTAATTCATGATTCAATTCATGATTCGATTTATGATTCATGATTCGATTTATGATTCATGATTCATGATTCAATTCATGATTCATGATTCGATTTATGATTCATGATTCAATTCATGATTCAATTCATGATTCATGATTCAATTCATGATTCATGATTCATTTCATGATTCATGATTCATTTCATGATTCATTTCATGATTTATTTCATGATTCATGATTCGATTCATGATTCATGATTCATGATTCAATTCATGATTTATGATTTAATTCATGATTCATGATTTATGATTTAATTCCTGATTCATGATTCATGATTGTATTTATAATTCATGATTCAATTCATGATGCATGATTCAATTCGTGATTCATGATTCAATTCATGATTCATGATTCATTTCATGATTCATTTCATGATTCATGATTCCTGATTCAATTCATGATTCATGATTCAATACATGATTCATGATTCATTCCATGATTCATGATTCAATTCATGATTCAATTCATGATTCAATTTATGATTCATAATTCATGATTCAATTCATGATTAAATTTATGATTCATGATTCATGATTCAATTCATTATTCATGATTCATGATTCGATTCATGATTCATGATTCAATTCATGATTCATGATTCAATTCATAATTCGTGATTCATGATTCAATTCATTATTCATGATTCAATTCATGATTCATGATTCATGATTCAATTCATGATTCATGATTCATGATTCAATTCATGATTCATGATTCATTTCATGATTCATTTCATGATTCATGATTCAATTCAAGATTCATGATTCAATTCATGATTCATTTCATGATTCATGATTCAATTTATGATTCATGATTTAATTCATGATTCAATTCATGATTCATGATTCAATTCATGATTCATGATTCAATTCATGATTCGATTCATGATTCATGAGTCAATTCATAAATTCATGATTCAATTCATGATTCATGATTCAATTCTTGATTCATGATTCATGATTTGAATTATGATTCATGATTTGAATTATGATTCATGATTAAATTCATGATTCATGATTTATGATTCAATTCATGATTCATGATTTATTTCATGATTCAATTCATGGTTCATGAATCTTGATTCAATTCATGATTTATTTCATGATTCATGATTCGATTCATGATTCAATTCATAATTCAATTCATGATTTATGATTCAATTCATGATTCATGATTCATGATTTAATTCATGATTCATGATTCATGATTCGATTTATAATTCATGATTCAATTCATGATGCATGATTCAATTTGTGATTCATGATTTAATTCATGATTCATTTCATGATTCATGATTCATGATTCAATTCATGATTCATGAGTCAATTCATGATTCATGATTCATGATTTAATTCATGATTCAATTCATGATTCGATTTATGATTCATGATTCGATTCATGATTCATGATTCAATTCATGATTCATGATTCGATTTATGATTCATGATTCAATTCATGATTCAATTCATGATTCATGATTCAATTCATGATTCATGATTCATTTCATGATTCATGATTCATTTCATGATTCATTTCATGATTTATTTCATGATTCATGATTCGATTCATGATTCATGATTCATGATTCAATTCATGATTCAATTCATGATTTATGATTTAATTCATGATTCATGATTCATGATTTAATTCCTGATTCATGATTCATGATTCTATTTATAATTCATGATTCAATTCATGATGCATGATTCAATTCGTGATTCATGATTCAATTCATGATTCATGATTCATGATTCATTCCATGATTCATGATTCAATTCATGATTCAATTCATGATTCAATTTATGATTCATAATTCATGATTCAATTCATGATTCAATTTATGATTCATGATTCATGATTCAATTCATTATTCATGATTCATGATTCGATTCATGATTCATGATTCAATTCATGATTCATGATTCAATTCATAATTCGTGATTCATGATTCAATTCATGATTCATGATTCAATTCATGATTCATGATTCATGATTCAATTCATGATTCATGATTCATTTCATGATTCATTTCATGATTCATTTCATGATTCATTTCATGATTCATTTCATGATTTATGATTCAATTCAAGATTCATGATTCAATTCATGATTCATTTCATGATTCATGATTCAATTTATGATTCATGATTTAATTCATGATTCCATTCATGATTCATGATTCAATTCATGATTCATGATTCATTTCATGATTCATTTCATGATTCATGATTGAATTCATGATTCATGAATCAATTCATGATTCAATTCATGATTTATTTCATGATTCATGATTCGATTCATGATTCATGATTCATGATTCAATTCATGATTCAATTCATTATTTATGATTTAATTCATGATTCATGATTCATGATTTAATTCATGATTCATGATTCATGATTCATGATTCGATTTATAATTCATGATTCAATTCTTGATGCATGATTCAATTCGTGATTCATGATTCAATTCATGATTCATGATTCATTTCATGATTCATTTCATGATTCATGATTCCTGATTCAATTCATGATTCATGATTCATTTCATGATTCATGATTCAATTCATGATTCAATTCATGATTCAATTTATGATTCATAATTCATGATTCAATTCATGATTCAATTTATGATTCATGATTCATGATTCAATTCATGATTCATGATTCATGATTCGATTCATGATTCATGATTCAATTCATGATTCATGATTCATGATTTGATTTATGAATTATGAATCAATTCATGATTTAATTCATGATTCATGATTCATTTCATGATTCATTTCATGATTCATGATTCATTTCAAGATTCATGATTCAATTCATGATTCATGATTCAATTCATGATTCATGATTCGATTCATAATTCATGATTCATGATTCAATTCATGTTTCATGATTTAATGCATGATTTATGATTCATGATTCAATTCATGATTCATGTTTCAATTCATGATTCAATTCTTGTTTCAATTAATAATTCAATTCATGATTTATGATTCATGATTCAATGCATGATTCATGATTCAATGCATGATTTAATTCTTGATTCAATTCATGATTAAATTCATGATTCATGATTCGATTCATGATTCATGTTTGAATTCATGATTCAATTCATGATTCATTTCATGATTCATGATTCAATTCATGATTCATGATTCAATTCATGATTCATGATTCGATTCATAATTCATGATTCATGATTCAATTCATGATTCATGATTCAATTCATGATTCATGATTCGATTCATGATTCATAATTCAATTCATGATTCATGATTCATGATTCAATTCATGATTCAATTCATGATTCATGATTCAATTCATGAGTCATGATTCATGATTCGATTCATGATTCATGATTCATGATTCGATTCATGATTCATGATTCATGATTCGATTCATGATTCATGATTCATGATTCAATTCATGATTCATGATTCATGATTCAATTCATGATTCGATTCATGATTCATGATTCATGATTCGATATATGATTCATGATTAAATTCATGATTCATAATTTATGATTCAATTCATGATTCATGATTCATGATTCAATTCATGATTCGATTCATGATTCATGATTCAATTTATGATTCATGATTCATGATTCAATTCATGATTCATGATTCGATTTATGATTCATGATTCAATTCATGATTCAATTCATGATTCATGATTCAATTCATGATTCATGATTCATTTCATGATTCATGATTCATTTCATGATTCATTTCATGATTTATTTCATGATTCATGATTCGATTCATGATTCATGATTTATGATTCAATTCATGATTTATGATTTAATTCATGATTCATGATTCATGATTTAATTCATGATTCAATTCATGATTCGATTTATGATTCATGATTCGATTTATGATTCATGATTCATGATTCAATTCATGATTCATGATTCGATTTATGATTCATGATTCAATTCATGATTCAATTCATGATTCATGATTCAATTCATGATTCATGATTCATTTCATGATTCATGATTCATTTCATGATTCATTTCATGATTTATTTCATGATTCATGATTCGATTCATGATTCATGATTCATGATTCAATTCATGATTTATGATTTAATTCATGATTCATGATTTATGATTTAATTCCTGATTCATGATTCATGATTGTATTTATAATTCATGATTCAATTCATGATGCATGATTCAATTCGTGATTCATGATTCAATTCATGATTCATGATTCATTTCATGATTCATTTCATGATTCATGATTCCTGATTCAATTCATGATTCATGATTCAATACATGATTCATGATTCATTCCATGATTCATGATTCAATTCATGATTCAATTCATGATTCAATTTATGATTCATAATTCATGATTCAATTCATGATTAAATTTATGATTCATGATTCATGATTCAATTCATTATTCATGATTCATGATTCGATTCATGATTCATGATTCAATTCATGATTCATGATTCAATTCATAATTCGTGATTCATGATTCAATTCATGATTCATGATTCAATTCATGATTCATGATTCATGATTCAATTCATGATTCATGATTCATGATTCAATTCATGATTCATGATTCATTTCATGATTCATTTCATGATTCATGATTCAATTCAAGATTCATGATTCAATTCATGATTCATTTCATGATTCATGATTCAATTTATGATTCATGATTTAATTCATGATTCAATTCATGATTCATGATTCAATTCATGATTCATGATTCAATTCATGATTCGATTCATGATTCATGAGTCAATTCATAAATTCATGATTCAATTCATGATTCATGATTCAATTCTTGATTCATGATTCATGATTTGAATTATGATTAATGATTTGAATTATGATTCATGATTAAATTCATGATTCATGATTTATGATTCAATTCATGATTCATGATTTATTTCATGATTCAATTCATGGTTCATGAATCTTGATTCAATTCATGATTTATTTCATGATTCATGATTCGATTCATGATTCAATTCATAATTCAATTCATGATATATGATTCAATTCATGATTCATGATTCATGATTTAATTCATGATTCATGATTCATGATTCATGATTCGATTTATAATTCATGATTCAATTCATGATGCATGATTCAATTTGTGATTCATGATTTAATTCATGATTCATTTCATGATTCATGATTCATGATTCAATTCATGATTCATGAGTCAATTCATGATTCATGATTCATGATTTAATTCATGATTCAATTCATGATTCGATTTATGATTCATGATTCGATTCATGATTCATGATTCATGATTCAATTCATGATTCATGATTCGTTTTATGATTCATGATTCAATTCATGATTCAATTCATGATTCATGATTCAATTCATGATTCATTTCATGATTCATGATTCATTTCATGATTCATTTCATGATTTATTTCATGATTCATGATTCGATTCATGATTCATGATTCATGATTCAATTCATGATTCAATTCATGATTTATGATTTAATTCATGATTCATGATTCATGATTTAATTCCTGATTCATGATTCATGATTCTATTTATAATTCATGATTCAATTCATGATGCATGATTCAATTCGTGATTCATGATTCAATTCATGATTCATGATTCATGATTCATTCCATGATTCATGATTCAATTCATGATTCAATTCATGATTCAATTTATGATTCATAATTCATGATTCAATTCATGATTCAATTTATGATTCATGATTCATGATTCAATTCATTATTCATGATTCATGATTCGATTCATGATTCATGATTCAATTCATGATTCATGATTCAATTCATAATTCGTGATTCATGATTCAATTCATGATTCATGATTCAATTCATGATTCATGATTCATGATTCAATTCATGATTCATGATTCATTTCATGATTCATTTCATGATTCATTTCATGATTCATTTCATGATTTATGATTCAATTCAAGATTCATGATTCAATTCATGATTCATTTCATGATTCATGATTCAATTTATGATTCATGATTTAATTCATGATTCCATTCATGATTCATGATTCAATTCATGATTCATGATTCATTTCATGATTCATTTCATGATTCATGATTCAATTCATGATTCATGAATCAATTCATGATTCAATTCATGATTTATTTCATGATTCATGATTCGATTCATGATTCATGATTCATGATTCAATTCATGATTCAATTCATTATTTATGATTTAATTCATGATTCATGATTCATGATTTAATTCATGATTCATGATTCATGATTCATGATTCGATTTATAATTCATGATTCAATTCTTGATGCATGATTCAATTCGTGATTCATGATTCAATTCATGATTCATGATTCATTTCATGATTCATTTCATGATTCATGATTCCTGATTCAATTCATGATTCATGATTCATTTCATGATTCATGATTCAATTCATGATTCAATTCATGATTCAATTTATGATTCATAATTCATGATTCAATTCATGATTCAATTTATGATTCATGATTCATGATTCAATTCATGATTCATGATTCATGATTCGATTCATGATTCATGATTCAATTCATGATTCATGATTCATGATTTGATTTATGAATTATGAATCAATTCATGATTTAATTCATGATTCATGATTCATTTCATGATTCATTTCATGATTCATGATTCAATTCAAGATTCATGATTCAATTCATGATTCATGATTCAATTCATGATTCATGATTCGATTCATAATTCATGATTCATGATTCAATTCATGTTTCATGATTTAATGCATGATTTATGATTCATGATTCAATTCATGATTCATGTTTCAATTCATGATTCAATTCTTGTTTCAATTAATAATTCAATTCATGATTTATGATTCATGATTCAATGCATGATTCATGATTCAATGCATGATTTAATTCTTGATTCAATTCATGATTAAATTCATGATTCATGATTCGATTCATGATTCATGTTTGAATTCATGATTCAATTCATGATTCATTTCATGATTCATGATTCAATTCATGATTCATGATTCAATTCATGATTCATGATTCGATTCATAATTCATGATTCATGATTCAATTCATGATTCATGATTCAATTCATGATTCATGATTCGATTCATGATTCATAATTCAATTCATGATTCATGATTCATGATTCAATTCATGATTCAATTCATGATTCATGATTCAATTCATGAGTCATGATTCATGATTCAATTCATGATTCATGATTCATGATTCAATTCATGATTCATGATTCATGATTCGATTCATGATTCATGATTCATGATTCGATTCATGATTCATGATTCATGATTCGATTCATGATTCATGATTCATGATTCAATTCATGATTCATGATTCATGATTCAATTCATGATTCGATTCATGATTCATGATTCATGATTCGATATATGATTCATGATTAAATTCATGATTCATAATTTATGATTCAATTCATGATTCATGATTCATGATTCAATTCATGATTCGATTCATGATTCATGATTCAATTTATGATTCATGATTTGATTCATGATTCATGATTCAATTTTTAATTCATGATTCATGATTCAATTCATGATTCATGATTCAATTCATGATTCATGATTCGATTCATGATTCATAATTCAATTCATGATTCATGATTCAATTCATGATTCAATTCATGATTCATGCTTCAAATCATGAGTCATGATTCATGATTCAATTCATGATTCATGATTCATGATTCAATTCATGATTCATGATTCATGATTCGATTCATGATTCATGATTCGATTCATGATTCATGATTCATGATTCAATTCATGATTCATGATTCATGATTCAATTCATGATTCGATTCATGATTCATGATTCATGATTCGATATATGATTCATGATTAAATTCATGATTCATAATTTATGATTCAATTCATGATTCATGATTCATGATTCAATTCATGATTCGATTCATGATTCATGATTCAATTCATGATTCATGATTTGATTCATGATTCATGATTCAATTTTTAATTCATGATTCGATTCATGATTCATGATTAAATTTATGATTCATGATTTATGATTCAATTCATGATTCATGATTTATTTCATGATTCAATTCATGGTTCATGAATCTTGATTCAATTCATGATTTATTTCATGATTCATGATTCGATTCATAATTCATGATTCATAATTCAATTCATGATTCAATTCATTATTTATTTCATGATTCATGATTCGATTCATGATTCATGATTTATGATTCAATTCATGATTCAATTCAGGATTTATGATTCAATTCATGATTCATGATTCATTTCATGATTCATTTCATGATTAATGATTCGATTTATGATTCATGATTCAATTCATGATGCATGATTCAATTCGTGATTCATGATTCAATTCATGATTCATGATTCATTTCATGATTCATTTCATGATTCATGATTCCTGATTCAATTCATGATTCATGATTCAATTCATGATTCATGATTCATTTCATGATTCATGATTCAATACATGATTCGATTCATGATTTATGATGCAATTCATGATTCATGATTCGATTCATGATTCATGATTCAATTCATGATTCATGATTCATGATTCGAATTATGATTCATGATTAAATTCATGATTCATGATTTATGATTCAATTCATGATTCATGATTTATTTCATAATTCAATTCATGGTTCATGAATCTTGATTCAATTCATGATTTATTTCATGATTCATGATTCGATTCATGATTCATGATTCATGATTCAATCCATGATTCGATTCATGATTCATGATTTAATTCATGATTCATGATTCATGATTCGAATTATGATTCATGATTAAATTCATGATTCATGATTTATGATTCAATTCATGATTCATGATTTATTTCATGGTTCATGAATCTTGATTCAATTCATGATTTATTTCATGATTCATGATTCGATTCATGATTCATGATTCAATTCTTGATTTATGATTTATGATTCATGATTTAATTCATGATTCATTATTCAATTCATGATTCATGATTCGATTCATGATTCATGATTCAATTCATGATTCATGATTCAATTCTTGAATCATGATTCATAATTCGAATTATGATTCATGATTAAATTCATGATTCATGATTTATGATTCAATTCATGGTTCATGAATCTTTATTCAATTCATGATTTATTTCATGATTCATGATTTGATTCATGATTCATGATTCATGATTCAATTCATGATTCAATTCATGATTTATTTCATAATTCATGATTCGATTCATGATTTATGATTTAATTCATGATTCATGATTGATGATAAATTTCCTGATTCATGATTCATGATTCATGATTCGATTTAAAATTCATGATTCAATTCATGATGCATGATTCAAATCGTGATCCATGATTTAATTTATGATTCATGACTCATGATTCAATTCATAATTCATGATTCATGATTCAATTCATGATTCATAATTCAATTCATGATTCATGATTCATGATTCAATTCATGATTCAATTCATGATTCATGATTCAATTCATGAGTCATGATTCATGATTCAATTCATAATTCATGATTCATGATTCAATTCATGATTCATGATTCGATTCATGATTCATGATTCATGATTCTATTCATGATTCATGATTCATGATTCAATTCATGATTCATGATTCATGATTCAATTCATGATTCGATTCATGATTCATGATTCATGATTCGATATATGATTCATGATTAAATTCATGATTCATAATTTATGATTCAATTCATGATTCATGATTCAATACATGATTCGATTCATGATTTATGATTCAATTCATGATTCATGATTCGATTCATGATTCATGATTCAATTCATGATTCATGATTCAATTCTTGAATCATGATTCATGATTCGAATTATGATTCATGATTAAATTCATGATTCATGATTTATGATTCAATTCATGGTTCATGAATCTTTATTCAATTCATGATTTATTTCATGATTCATGATTCGATTCATGATTCATGATTCATGATTCAATTCATGATTCAATTCATGATTTATTTCATAATTCATGATTCGATTCATGATTCATTATTCATGATTCAATTCATGATTTATGATTTAATTCATGATTCATGATTGATGATAAATTTCCTGATTCATGATTCATGATTCATGATTCGATTTATAATTCATGATTCAATTCATGATGCATGATTCAATTTGTGATTCATGATTTAATTTATGATTCATGACTCATGATTCAATTCATAATTCATGATTCATGATTCAATTCATGATTCATGATTCGATTCATGATTCATGATTCATGATTCGATTCATGATTCATGATTCATGATTCAATTCATGATTCATGATTCATGATTCAATTCATGATTCGATTCATGATTCATGATTCATGATTCGATATATGATTCATGATTAAATTCATGATTCATAATTTATGATTCAATTCATGATTCATGATTCTTGATTCAATTCATGATTCGATTCATGATTCATGATTCAATTCATGATTCATGATTTGCTTCATGATTCATGATTCAATTTTTAAATCATGATTCGATTCATGATTCATGATTAAATTTATGATTCATGATTTATGATTCAATTCATGATTCATGATTTATTTCATGATTCAATTCATGGTTCATGAATCTTGACTCAATTCATGATTTATTTCATGATTCATGATTCGATTCATAATTCATGATTCATGATTCAATTCATGATTCAATTCATTATTTATTTCATGATTCATGATTCGATTCATGATTCATGATTCGATTTATAATTCATGATTCAATTCATGATGCATGATTCAATTCGTGATTCATGATTCAATTCATGATTCATGATTCATTTTATGATTCATTTCATGATTCATGACTCCTGATTCAATTCATGATTCATGATTCAATTTATGATTCATGATTCATTTCATGATTCATGATTCAATTCATGATTCAATTCATGATTCAATTTATGATTCATAAATCATGATTCAATTCATGATTCAATTTATGATTCATGATTCATGATTCAATTCATGATTCATGATTCATGATTCGATTCATGATTCATGATTCAATTCATGATTCATGATTCATGATTCGATTTATGAATTATGAATCAATTCATGATTTAATTCATGATTCATGATTCATTTCATGATTCAGTTCATGATTCATGATTCAATTCAAGATTCATGATTCAATTCATGATTCATGATTCAATTCATGATTCTTGATTCATTTCATGATTCATGTTTCATGATTCAATTCATGATTCATGATTCATGATTCAATTCATGAATCATGATTCGATTCATGATTCATGATTCAATTCATGATTCAATTCTTGTTTCAATTAATATTTCAATTCATGATTCATGATTCAATTCATGATTCATGATTCATGATTCAATGCATGATTCATGATTCATGATTCAATGCATGATTCAATTCTTGATTCAATTCATGATTAAATTCATGATTCATGATTCGATTCATGATTCATGTTTGAATTCATGATTCAATTCATGATTCATTTCATGATTCATGATTCAATTCATGATTCATGATTCAATTCATGATTCATGATTCATTTCATGATTCATGATTTAATTTATGATTCATGACTCATGATTCAATTCATGATTCTCAATTCAATTCATGATTCATGATTCAATTCATGATTCATGATTCGATTCATGATTCATAATTCAATTCATGATTCATGATTCATGATTCAATTCATGATTCAATTCATGATTCATGATTCAATTCATGAGTCATGATTCATGATTCAATTCATGATTCATGATTCATGATTCAATTCATGATTCATGATTCATGATTCGATTCATGATTCATGATTCATGATTCGATTCATGATTCATGATTCATGATTTAATTCATGATTCAATTCATGATTCGATTCATGATTCATGATTCGATATATGATTCATGATTAAATTCATGATTCATAATTTATGATTCAATTCATGATTCATGATTCATGGTTTAATTTATGATTCGATTCATGATTAATGATTCAATTCATGATTCATGATTTGATTCATGATTCATGATTCAATTTTTAATTCATGATTCGATTCATGATTCATGATTAAATTTATGATTCATGATTTATGATTCAATTCATGATTCATGATTTATTTCATGATTCAATACATGGTTCATGAATCTTGATTCAATTCATGATTTATTTCATGATTCATGATTCGATTCATGATTCATGATTCAATTCATGATTCAATTCATTATTTATTTCATGATTCGTGATTCGATTCATGATTCATGATTTATGATTCAATTCATGATTCAATTCAGGATTTATGATTCAATTCATGATTCATGATTCATTTCATGATTCATTTCATGATTCATGATTCGATTTATGATTCATGATTCAATTCATGATGCATGATTCAATTCGTGATTCATGATTCAATTCATGATTCATGATTCATTTCATGATTCATTTCATGATTCATGATTCCTGATTCAATTCATGATTCATGATTCAATTCATGATTCATGATTCATTTTATGATTCATGATTCAATACATGATTTGATTCATGATTTATGATTCAATTCATGATTCATGATTCGATTCATGATTCATGATTCAATTCATGATTCATGATTCATGATTCGAATTATAATTCATGATTAAATTCATGATTCATGATTTATGATTCAATTCATGATTCATGATTTATTTCATGATTCAATTCATGGTTCATGAATCTTGATTCAATTCATGATTTATTTCATGATTCATGATTCGATTCATGATTCATGATTCAGTTCTTGATTTATGATTCAATTCATGATTCATGATTCAATTCTTGAATCATGATTCATGATTCGAATTATGATTCATGATTAAATTCATGATTCATGATTTATGATTCAATTCATGGTTCATGAATCTTTATTCAATTCATGATTTATTTCATGATTCATGATTCGATTCATGATTCATGATTCATGATTCAATTCATGATTCAATTCATGATTTATTTCATAATTCATGATTCGA
Source organism: Mixophyes australis (assembly GCA_036250195.1). Classification (NCBI taxonomy): domain Eukaryota; kingdom Metazoa; phylum Chordata; class Amphibia; order Anura; family Limnodynastidae; genus Mixophyes; species Mixophyes australis. Next base: position 177,013,553 of record JAVHZZ010000002.1, on the reverse strand, counting down.
TTTATGATTCATTATTCATGATTCAATTCATGATTTATGATTTAATTCATGATTCATGATTTATTTCCTGATTCATGATTCATGATTCATGATTCGATTTATAATTCATGATTCAATTCATGATGCATGATTCAATTCGTGATTCATGATTCAATTCATGATTCATGATTCATTTCATGATTCATTTCATGATTCATGATTCCTGATTCAATTCATGATTCATGATTCAATACATGATTCATTAATTCATTTCATGATTCATGATTCAATTCATGATTCAATTCATGATTCAATTTATGATTCATAATTCATGATTCAATTCATGATTCAATTTATGATTCATGATTCATGATTCAATTCATGATTCATGATTCGATTCATGATTCATGATTCAATTCATAATTCATGATTCAATTCATAATTCGTGATTCATGATTCATGATTCAATTCATGATTCATGATTCTATTTATGATTCATGATTCAATTCATGATTCAATTCATGATTCATGATTCATTTCATGATTCATTTCATGATTCATGATTCAATTCAAGATTCATGATTCAATTCATGATTCATTTCATGATTCATGATTAATGATTCAATTCATGATTCAATTCATGATTCAACTTATGATTTATATTTCATGATTCAATTCATGATTCAATTCATGATTCATGATTCGTGATTCAATTCATGATTCATGATTCAATTCATGATTCATGATTCAATTCATGATTCATGATTCGATTCATGATTCATCATTCATCATTCAATTCATGATTCATGATTCAATTCATGATTCAATTTATGATTCATGATTCCTGATTCAATTCATGATTCATGGTTCAATTCATGATTCATGATTCAATTCATGATTCAATTCATGATTCAATTTATGATTCATGATTCAATTCAAGATTCATGATTCATGATTCAATTCATGATTCATGATTCATGATTCAATTCATGATTTATGATTCAATTCATGAATCATGATTCGATTCATGATTTATGTTTCAATTCATGATTCAATTCTTGATTCAATTCATAATTCAATTCATGATTCATGATTCAATGCATGATTCAATTCTTGATTCAATTCATAATTCAATTAATGATTCATGATTCGATTCATGATTCATGTTTGAATTCATAATTCAATTCATGATTCATTTCATGATTCATGATTCAATTCATGATTTATGATTCAATTCTTGGTTTATGATTCATGATTCATGATTCAATTCATGATACATGATTGAATTCATGATTCATGATTCATTTCATGATTTGATTCATGATTCATAAGTCAATTCATAAATTCATGATTCAATTCATGATTCATGATTCAATTCTTGATTCATGATTCATGATTTGAATTATGATTCATGATTTGAATTATGATTCATGATTAAATTCATGATTCATGATTTATGATTCAATTCATGATTCATGATTTATTTCATGATTTAATTCATGGTTCATGAATCTTGATTCAATTCATGATTTATTTCATGATTCATAATTCGATTCATGATTCAATTCATGATTCAATTCATGATTCAATTCATGATTTATGATTCAATTCATGATTCATGATTCATGATTTAATTCATGATTCATGATTCATGATTCATGATTCGATTTATAATTCATGATTCAATTGATGATGCATGATTCAATTTGTGATTCATGATTTAATTCATGATTCATTTCATGATTCATTTCATGATTCATGATTCATGATTCAATTCATGATTCATGAGTCAATTCATTATTCATGATTCATTTCATAATTCATGATTTAATACATGATTCAATTCATGATTCTATTTATGATTCATAATTCATGATTCAATTCATGATTCAATTCATGATTCATGATTCATGATTCAATTCATGATTCATGATTCAATTCATGATTCATGATTCAATGCATGATTCAATTCTTGATTCAATTCATAATTCAATTCATGATTCATGATTTAATTCATGATTCGATTCTTGATTCATGATTCGATATATGATTCATGATTAAATTCATGATTCATAATTTATGATTCAATTCATGATTCGATTCATGATTCATGATTTAATTCATGATTCATGATTTGATTCATGATTCATGATTCAATTTTTAATTCATGATTCGATTCATGATTCATTATTAAATTTATGATTTATGATTTATGATTCAATTCATTATTTATTTCATGATTCATGATTCGATTCATGATTCATGATTCAAAATTCAATTCATGATTCAATTCAGGATTTATGATTCAATTCATGATTCATGATTCATTTCATGATTCATTTCATGATTCATGATTCGATTTATGATTCATGATTCAATTCATGATGCATGATTCAATTCGTGATACATGATTCAATTCATGATTCATGATTCATTTCATGATTCATTTCATGATTCATTTCATGATTCATTTCATGATTCATGATTCCTGATTCAATTCATTATTCATGATTCGATTCATGATTCATGATTCAATTCATGATTCATGATTTATTTCATGATTCAATTCATGGTTCATGAATCTTGATTCAATTCATGATTTATTTCATGAATTATGATTCGATTCATGATTCATGATTCATGATTCAATTCATGATTCAATTCATGATTTATTTCATGATTCATGATTCGATTCATGATTCATGATTCAATTCTTGATTTATGATTCAATTCTTGATTTATGATTCATGATTCATGATTCAATTCATGATTCATGATTCAATTCTTGAATCATGATTCATGATTCGAATTATGATTCATGATTAAATTCATGATTCATGATTTATGATTCAATTCATGGTTCATAAATCTTTATTCAATTCATGATTTATTTCATGATTCATGATTCGATTCATGATTCATGATTCAATTCATGATTTAATTCATGATTTATTTCATAATTCATGATTCGATTCATGATTCATGATTCATGATTCAATTCATGATTCAATTCATGATTTATGATTCAATTCATGATTCATGATTTAATTCCTGATTCATGATTCATGATTCATGATTCGATTTCTAATTCATGATTCAATTCATGATGCATGATTTAATTCGTATTTCATGATTCAATTCATGATTCATGATTCATTTCATGATTCATTTCATGATTCATGATTCCTGATTCAATTCATGATTCATGATTCAATACATGATTCATGATTCATGACTCAATTCATGATTCAATTCATGATTCAATTCATGATTCAATGTATGATTCATAATTCATGATTCAATTCATGATTCAATTTATGATTCATGATTCATGATTCAATTCATGATTCATGATTCATGATTCATGATTCGATTCATGATTCATGATTCAATTCATGATTCATGATTCAATTCATGATTCGTGATTCATGATTCATGATTCAATTCATGATTCATGATTCAATGCATGATTCAATTCTTGATTCAATTCATAATTCAATTCATGATTCATGATTCGATTCATGATTCATGTTTGAATTCATGATTCAATTCATGATTCCTTTCATGATTCATGTTTCAATTCATGATTCATGATTCAATTCTTGATTTATGATTCATGATTCATGATTCAATTCATGATACATGATTCAATTCATGATTCATGATTCCTTTCATGATTCATGATTCAATTCATGATTCGATTCATGATTCATGAGTCAATTCATAAATTCATGATTCGATTCATGATTCATGATTCAATTCTTGATTCATGATTCATGATTTGAATTATGATTCATGATTAAATTCATGATTCATGATTTATGATTCAATTCATGATTCATGATTTATTTCATGATTGAATTCATGGTTCATGATTCATGATTCATGATTCGATTTATAATTAATGATTCAATTCATGATGCATGATTCAATTTGTGATTCATGATTTAATTCATGATTCATTTCATGATTCATTTCATGATTCATGATTCATGATTCATTTCATGATTCATGATTTAATTCATGATTCAATTCATGATTCAATTTATGATTCAAAATTCATGATTCAATTCATGATTCATTTCATGATTCATTTCATGATTCATGATTCATGATTCATTTCATGATTCATGATTTAATTCATGATTCAATTCATGATTCAATTTATGATTCAAAATTCATGATTCAATTCATGATTCAATTCATGATTCATGATTCAATTCATGATTCATGATTCAATTCCTGATTCATGATTCAATTCATGATTCATGATTCAATGCATGATTCAATTCTTGATTCAATTCATAATTCAATTCATGATTCATGATTCAATTCATGATTCATTACATGGTTCATGATTCAATTCATGATTCTTGATTCAATTCTTGATTTATGATTCATGATTCAATTCATGATTCAATTCATGATTCATGATTCAATTCATGGTTCATGATTCATGATTCAATTCATGATTCATGATTCAATTCATGATTCATGATTCATTTCATGATTCATTTCATGATTCATGATTTAATTTATGATTCATGATTAATGATTCAATTCATGATTCATGATTCAATTCATGATTCATAAATTCATTTCATGATTCATTTCATGATTCATGATTTAATTTATGATTCATGATTAATGATTCAATTCATGATTAATGATTCAATTCATGATTCATGAATCATTTTATGATTCATGATTCATGATTCAATTCATGATTCATGATTCAATTCATGATTCGATTTATGATTTATGATTCAATTCATGATTCATGACTCATGATTCAATTCATGATTCATGATTCAATTCATGATTTATGATTCATGATTCAATTCATGAATCATTATTTATGATTCAATTCATGATTCATGATTCAATTCATGATTCATGATTCATAATTCAATTCATGATTCATGATTCAATTCATGATTCAATTCATGATTCATGATTCAATTCATGATTCATGATTCAATTCATGATTCATGATTCATGATTCAATTCATTATTCATGATTCAATTCATGATTCATGATTCATGATTCAATTCATGATTCATGATTCATGATTCGATTCATGATTCATGATTCATGATTCGATTCATGATTCATGATTCAATTAATGATTCATGATTCATGATTCAATTCATGATTCATGATTCGATATATGATTCATGATTAAATTCATGATTCATGATTTATGATTCAATTCATGATTCATGATTCATGATTCAATTTATGATTCATGACTCATGATTCATGATTCAATTCATAAATCATGATTCGATTCATGATTCATGATTCAATTCTTGATTCATGATTCGATTCATGATATATGATTAAATTTATGATTCATGATTTATGATTCAATTCATGATTCATGATTTATTTCATGATTCAATTCATGGTTCATGAATCTTAATTCAAGTCATGATTTATTTTATGATTCATGATTCGATTCATGATTCATGATTCATGATTCAATTCATCATTCATGACTCATGATTCATGATTTAATTCATGATTCATGATTCGATTCATGATTTATGATTCAATTATTGATTCATGATTCGATTCATGATTCATGATTAAATTTATGATTCATGATTTATGATTCAAATCTTGATTCATGATTTATTTCATGATTCAATTCATGGTTCATGAATCTTGATTCAATTCATGATTTATTTCATGATTCATGGTTCGATTCATGATTCATGATTCATGATTCAATTCTTGATTCAATTCATGATTCGATTCATGATTCATGATTCAATTCATGATTCAATTCAGGATTTATGATTAAATTCATGATTCATTATTCAATTCATGATTCATGATTAATGATTCGATTTATGATTCATGATTCAATTCATGATGCATGATTAAATTCGTGATTCATGATTCAAATCATGATTCATGATTCATTTCATGATTCATTTTAATGATTCATGATTCCTGATTTAATTCATGATTCCTGATTCAATTCATGATTCATTTCATGATTCATGATTCAATTCATGATTCGATTCATGATTCATGATTCATGATTCAATTCATGATTCATGATTCGATTCATGATTCATGATTCAATTCTTGATTCATGATTCGAATTATGATTCATGATAAAATTCATGATTCATGATTTATGATTCAATTCATGATTCATGATTTAATTCATGATTCAATATTCATGATTCATGATTCGATTTATAATTCATGGATCAATTCCTGATGCATGATTCAATTCGTGATTCATGATTCAATTCATGATTCATGATTCATTTCATGATACATGATTCAATTCATGATTCAATTCATGATTCAATTTATGATTCATAATTCATGATTCAATTCATGATTCAATTCATGATTGATGATTCAATTCATGGTTCATGATTCATGATTCAATTCATGATTCATGATTCAATTCATGATTCATGATTCATTTCATGATTCATTTCATGATTCATGATTTAATTTATGATTCATGATTAATGATTCAATTCATGATTCATGATTCAATTCATGATTCATGATTCATTTCATGATTCATTTCATGATTCATGATTTAATTTATGATTCATGATTAATGATTCAATTCATGATTAATGATTCAATTCATGATTCATGAATCATTTTATGATTCATGATTCATGATTCAATTCATGATTCATGATTCAATTCATGATTCGATTTATGATTTATGATTCAATTCATGATTCATGACACATGATTCAATTCATGATTCATGATTCAATTCATGATTTATGATTCATGATTCAATTCATGAATCATTATTCATGATTCAATTCATGATTCATGATTCAATTCATGATTCATGATTCATAATTCAATTCATGATTCATGATTCAATTCATGATTCAATTCATGATTCATGATTCAATTCATGATTCATGATTCATGATTCAATTCATGATTCATGATTCAATTCATGATTCATGATTCATGATTCAATTCATGATTCATGATTCATGATTCGATTCATGATTCATGATTCATGATTCGATTCATGATTCATGATTCAATTAATGATTCATGATTCATGATTCAATTCATGATTCATGATTCGATATATGATTCATGATTAAATTCATGATTCATGATTTATGATTCAATTCATGATTCATGATTCATGATTCAATTTATGATTCATGACTCATGATTCATGATTCAAATCATGAATCATGATTCGATTCATGATTCATGATTCAATTCTTGATTCATGATTCGATTCATGATATATGATTAAATTTATGATTCATGATTTATGATTCAATTCATGATTCATGATTTATTTCATGATTCAATTCATGGTTCATGAATCTTAATTCAAGTCATGATTTATTTTATGATTCATGATTCGAATCATGATTCATGATTCAATTCATCATTCATGACTCATGATTCATGATTTAATTCATGTTTCATGATTCGATTCATGATTTATGATTCAATTATTGATTCATGATTCGATTCATGATTCATGATTAAATTTATGATTCATGATTTATGATTCAAATCTTGATTCATGATTTATTTCATGATTCAATTCATGGTTCATGAATCTTGATTCAATTCATGATTTATTTCATGATTCATGGTTCGATTCATGATTCAAGATTCATGATTCAATTCTTGATTCAATTCATGATTCGATTCATGATTCATGATTCAATTCATGATTCAATTCAGGATTTATGATTAAATTCATGATTCATTATTCAATTCATGATTCATGATTAATGATTCGATTTATGATTCATGATTCAATTCATGATGCATGATTAAATTCGTGATTCATGATTCAAATCATGATTCATGATTCATTTCATGATTCATTTTAATGATTCATGATTCCTGATTTAATTCATGATTCCTGATTCAATTCATGATTCATTTCATGATTCATGATTCAATTCATGATTCGATTCATGATTCATGATTCATGATTCAATTCATGATTCATGATTCGATTCATGATTCATGATTCAATTCTTGATTCATGATTCGAATTATGATTCATGATAAAATTCATGATTCATGATTTATGATTCAATTCATGATTCATGATTTAATTCATGATTCAATATTCATGATTCATGATTCGATTTATAATTCATGGATCAATTCCTGATGCATGATTCAATTCGTGATTCATGATTCAATTCATGATTCATGATTCATTTCATGATACATGATTCAATTCATGATTCAATTTATGATTCATAATTCATGATTCAATTCATGATTCAATTCATGATTGATGATTGATGATTCAATTCATGATTCATGATTCATGATTCGATTCATGATTCATGATTCAATTCATGATTCATGATTCAATTCATGATTCATGATTCGATTCATGATTCATAATTCATGATTCAATTCATGATTCATGATTCATGATTCATGATTCGATTTATGATTCATGATTCATGATTCATAATTCATGATTCAATTCATGATTAATGATTCAATTCATGATTCATGATTCAATTCATGATTCATGATTCATTTCATGATTCATTCCATGATTCATGATTCAATTCAAGATTCATGATTCAATTCATGATTCATTTCATGATTAAATTCATGATTCAATTCATGATTCATGATTCATGATTCAATTCATGATTCATGATTCATGATTCAATTCATGATTCGATTCATGATTAATGATTCAATTCATGATTCAATTCATGATTCATGATTCATGATTCAATTCATAATTCAATTCATGATTAAATATGACCGGGTTAGGGTTAGGGTTAGGGTAAGGGTTGGAGTTAGGGTTAGGGGTTAGGCGTTAGGGTTAGGGTTAAGGGGTTAGGGTTAGGGTTAGGTTTAGGGTGTTAGGGTTAGGGTTAGGGGTTAGGGTTAGGGTTAGGGGTTAGGGTTAGGGTTAGGCTTAGGGTTAGGGTTAGGGTTAGGGGGTTAGGGTTAGGGTTAGGGGGTTAGGGTTAGGGTTAGAGTTAGGGTTTAGGGTTAGGGTTAGGGTTAGGGTTAGGTGTTAGGGTTAGGGTTAGGGTTAGGTGGTTAGGGTTAGGGTTAGGGTTAGGGTTAGGGGTTAGGGTTAGGGTTAGGGTTAGGGTTAGGGGGTTAAGGTTAGGGGGTTAGGGTTAGGGTTAGGGTTCATGATTCAATTCTTGATTCATGATTCATGATTTGATTCATGTTTCATGATTAAATTCATGATTCATGATTTATGATTTAATTCATGATTCGTGATTTATTTCATGATTCAATTCATGATTTATTTCATGATTCATGATTCGATTAATGATCCATGATTCAATTCATTAATCATGATTCATGATACGATTTATGATTCATGAATCATAATTCAATTCATGATTCATGAATCATGATTCAATTCATGATTCATGATTCAATTCATGATTCATGATTCATGATTCAATTCATGATTCATGATTCGATTCATGATTCATAATTCATGATTCAATTCATGATTCATGATTCATGATTCGATTTATGATTCATGATTCAATTCATGATTCATGATTCAATTCATGATTCATGATTCATTTCATGATTCATTTAATGATTCATGATTCAATTCAAGATTCATGATTCAATTCCTGATTCATTTCATGATTCATGATTAATGATTCAATTCATGATTCAATTCATGATTCAACTTATGATTTATATTTCATGATTCAATTCATGATTCAATTCATGATTCATGATTCATGATTCATGATTCGATTCATCATTCATCATTCAATTCATGATTCATGATTCAATTCATGATTCAATTTATGATTCATGATTCCTGATTCAATTCATGATTCATGGTTCAATTCATGATTCATGATTCAATTCATGATTCAATTCATGATTCAATTTATGATTCATGATTCAATTCAAGATTCATGATTCATGATTCAATTCATGATTCATGATTCATGATTCAATTCATGATTTATGATTCAATTCATGAATCATTAACGATTCATGATTTATGGTTCAATTCATGATTCAATTCTTGATTCAATTCATAATTCAATTCATGATTCATGATTCAATGCATGATTCAATTCTTGATTCAATTCATAATTCAATTCATGATTTATGATTCGATTCATGATTCATGTTTGAATTCATGATTCAATTCATGATTCATTTCATGATTCATGATTCAATTCATGATTTATGATTCAATTCTTGGTTTATGATTCATGATTCATGATTCAATTCATGATACATGATTGAATTCATGATTCATGATTCATTTCATGATTTGATTCATGATTCATGAGTCACTTCATAAATTCATGATTCAATTCATGATTCATGATTCAATTCTTGATTCATGATTCATGATTTGAATTATGATTCATGATTTGAATTATGATTCATGATTAAATTCATGATTCATGATTTATGATTCAATTCATGATTCATGATTTATTTCATGATTTAATTCATGGTTCATGAATCTTGATTCAATTCATGATTTATTTCATGATTCATGATTCGATTCATGATTCAATTCATGATTCAATTCATGATTTATGATTCAATTCATGATTCATGATTCATGATTTAATTCATGATTCATGATTCAATTCTTGATTTATGATTCATGATTCATGATTCAATTCATGATTCAATTCATGATTCATGATTCAATTCATGATTCATTTCATGATTCATTTCATGATTCATGATTTAATTTATGATTCATGATTAATGATTCAATTCATGATTCATGATTCAATTCATGATTCATGATTCATTTCATGATTCATGATTCATTTCATGATTCATGGTTCATTTCATGATTCATTTCATGATTCATGATTTAATTTATGATTCATGATTAATGATTCAATTCATGATTAATGATTCAATTCATGATTCATGAATCATTTTATGATTCATGATTCATGATTCAATTCATGATTCATGATTCAATTCATGATTCGATTTATGATTTATGATTCAATTCATGATTCATGACTCATGATTCAATTCATGATTCATGATTCAATTCATGATTTATGATTCATGATTCAATTCATGAATCATTATTCATGATTCAATTCATGATTCATGATTCAATTCATGATTCATGATTCATAATTCAATTCATGATTCATGATTCAATTCATGATTCAATTCATGATTCATGATTCAATTCATGATTCATGATTCAATTCATGATTCATGATTCAATTCATGATTCATGATTCAATTCATGATTCATAATTCATGATTCAATTCATGATTTAATTCATGATTCATGATTCATGATTAAATTCATGATTCATGATTCAATTCATGATTCATGATTCAATGCATGATTCAATTCTTGATTCAATTCATAATTCAATTCATGATTCATGATTCAATTCATGATTCGATTCATGATTCATGATTCATGATTCGATATATGATTCATGATTAAAATTATGATTCTTAATTTATGATTCAATTCATGATTCATGATTCATGATTCAATTCATGATTCTATTCATGATTCATGATTCAATTCATGATTCATGATTTGATTCATGATTCATGATTCAATTTTTAATTCATGATTCGATTCATGATTCATGATTAAATTTATGATTCATGATTTATGATTCAATTCATGATTCATGAGTTATTTCATGATTCAATTCATGGTTCATGAATCTTGATTCAATTCATGATTTATTTCATGATTCATGATTCGATTCATGATTCATGATTCATGATTCAATTCATGATTCAATTCATTATTTATTTCATGATTAATGATTCAATTCATGATTCAATTCATGATTCAACTTATGATTTATATTTCATGATTCAATTCATGATTCATGATTCATGATTCATGATTCGATTCATCATTCATCATTCATCATTCAATTCATGATTCATGATTCAATTCATGATTCAATTTATGATTCATGATTCCTGATTCAATTCATGATTCATGGTTCAATTCATGATTCATGATTCAATTCATGATTCATTTCATGATTCATTTCATGATTCATGATTTAATTTATGATTCATGATTAATGATTCAATTCATGATTCATGATTCAATTCATGATTCATGATTCATTTCATGATTCATGATTCATTTCATGATTCATGATTCATTTCATGATTCATGATTCATTTCATGATTCATTTCATGATTCATGATTTAATTTATGATTCATGATTAATGATTCAATTCATGATTAATGATTCAATTCATGATTCATGAATCATTTTATGATTCATGATTCATGATTCAATTCATGATTCATGATTCAATTCATGATTCGATTTATGATTTATGATTCAATTCATGATTCATGACTCATGATTCAATTCATGATTCATGATTCAATTCATGATTTATGATTCATGATTCAATTCATGAATCATTATTCATGATTCAATTCATGATTCATGATTCAATTCATGATTCATGATTCATAATTCAATTCATGATTCATGATTCAATTCATGATTCAATTCATGATTCATGATTCAATTCATGATTCATGATTCATGATTCAATTCATGATTCATGATTCAATTCATGATTCATGATTCATGATTCAATTCATGATTCATGATTCAATTCATGATTCATGATTCATGATTCAATTCATGATTCATGATTCATGATTCAATTCATGATTCATGATTCAATTCATGATTCATGATTCATGATTCAATTCATGATTCATGATTCATGATTCGATTCATGATTCATGATTCATGATTCGATTCATGATTCATGATTCAATTCATGATTCATGATTCATGATTCAATTCATGATTCGATTCATGATTCATGATTCAATTCATGATTCATGATTCGATATATGATTCATGATTAAATTCATGATTCATGATTTATGATTCAATTCATGATTCATGATTCATGATTCAATTTATGATTCATGACTCATGATTCATGATTCAATTCATGAATCATGATTCGATTCATGATTCATGATTCAATTCTTGATTCATGATTCGATTCATGATTTATGATTCAATTCTTGATTCATGATTCGATTCATGATTCATGATTAAATTTATGATTCATGATTTATGATTCAAATCTTGATTCATGATTTATTTCATGATTCAATTCATGGTTCATGAATCTTGATTCAATTCATGATTTATTTCATGATTCATGGTTCGATTCATGATTCATGATTTATTTCTTGATTCAATTCATGATTCGATTCATGATTCATGATTCAATTCATGATTCAATTCAGGATTTATGATTCAATTCATGATTCATTATTCAATTCATGATTCATGATTAATGATTCAATTTATGATTCATGATTCAATTCATGATGCATGATTAAATTCGTGATTCATGATTCAATTCATGATTCATGATTCATTTCATGATTCATTTCATGATTCATGATTCCTGATTCAATTCATGATTCCTGATTCAATTCATGATTCATGATTCATTTCATGATTCATGATTCAATTCATGATTCGATTCATGATTCATGATTCATGATTCAATTCATGATTCATGATTCGATTCATGATTCATGATTCAATTCTTGATTCATGATTCGAATTATGATTCATGATAAAATTCATGATTCATGATTTATGATTCAATTCATGATTCATGATTTAATTCATGATTCAATATTCATGATTCATGATTCGATTTATAATTCATGGATCAATTCCTGATGCATGATTCAATTCGTGATTCATGATTCAATTCATGATTCATGATTCATTTCATGATTCATTTCATGATTCATGATTCAATTCAAGATTCATGATTCAATTCCTGATTCATTTCATGATTCATGATTAATGATTCAATTCATGATTCAATTCATGATTCAACTTATGATTTATATTTCATGATTCAATTCATGATTCAATTCATGATTCATGATTCATGATTCATGATTCGATTCATCATTCATCATTCATCATTCAATTCATGATTCATGATTCAATTCATGATTCAATTTATGATTCATGATTCCTGATTCAATTCATGATTCATGGTTCAATTCATGATTTATGATTCAATTCATGATTCAATTCATGATTCAATTTATGATTCATGATTCAATTCAAGATTCATGATTCATGATTCAATTCATGATTCATGATTCATGATTCAATTCATGATTTATGATTCAATTCATGAATCATTAACGATTCATGATTTATGGTTCAATTCATGATTCAATTCTTGATTCAATTCATAATTCAATTCATGATTCATGATTCAATGCATGATTCAATTCTTGATTCAATTCATAATTCAATTCATGATTTATGATTCGATTCATGATTCATGTTTGAATTCATGATTCAATTCATGATTCATTTCATGATTCATGATTCAATTCATGATTTATGATTCAATTCTTGGTTTATGATTCATGATTCATGATTCAATTCATGATACATGATTGAATTCATGATTCATGATTCATTTCATGATTCGATTCATGATTCATGAGTCACTTCATAAATTCATGATTCAATTCATGATTCATGATTCAATTCTTGATTCATGATTCATGATTTGAATTATGATTCATGATTTGAATTATGATTCATGATTAAATTCATGATTCATGATTTATGATTCAATTCATTAATCATGATTTATTTCATGATTTAATTCATGGTTCATAAATCTTGATTCAATTCATGATTTATTTCATGATTCATGATTCGATTCATGATTCAATTCATGATTCAATTCATGATTTATGATTCAATTCATGATTCATGATTCATGATTTAATTCATGATTCATGATTCAATTCTTGATTTATGATTCATGATTCATGATTCAATTCATGATTCAATTCATGATTCATGATTCAATTCATGATTCATTTCATGATTCATTTCATGATTCATGATTTAATTTATGATTCATGATTAATGATTCAATTCATGATTCATGATTCAATTCATGATTCATGATTCATTTCATGATTCATGATTCATTTCATGATTCATGGTTCATTTCATGATTCATTTCATGATTCATGATTTAATTTATGATTCATGATTAATGATTCAATTCATGATTAATGATTCAATTCATGATTCATGAATCATTTTATGATTCATGATTCAATTCATGATTCATGATTCAATTCATGATTCGATTTATGATTTATGATTCAATTCATGATTCATGACTCATGATTCAATTCATGATTCATCATTCAATTCATGATTTATGATTCATGATTCAATTCATGAATCATTATTCATGATTCAATTCATGATTCATGATTCAATTCATGATTCATGATTCAATTCATGATTCATGATTCATAATTCAATTCATGATTCATGATTCAATTCATGATTCAATTCATGATTCATGATTCAATTCATGATTCATGATTCATGATTCAATTCATGATTCATGATTCAATTCATGATTCATGATTCATGATTCAATTCATGATTCATAATTCATGATTCAATTCATGATTCAATTCATGATTCATGATTCATGATTAAATTCATGATTCATGATTCAATTCATGATTCATGATTCAATGCATGATTCAATTCTTGATTCAATTCATAATTCAATTCATGATTCATGATTCAATTCATGATTCGATTCATGATTCATGATTCATGATTCGATATATGATTCATGATTAAAATTATGATTCTTAATTTATGATTCAATTCATGATTCATGATTCATGATTCAATTCATGATTCGATTCATGATTCATGATTCAATTCATGATTCATGATTTGATTCATGATTCATGATTCAATTTTTAATTCATGATTCGATTCATGATTCATGATTAAATTTATGATTCATGATTTATGATTCAATTCATGATTCATGATTTATTTCATGATTCAATTCATGGTTCATGAATCTTGATTCAATTCATGATTTATTTCATGATTCATGATTCGATTCATGATTCATGATTCATGATTCAATTCATGATTCAATTCATTATTTATTTCATGATTAATGATTCAATTCATGATTCAATTCATGATTCAACTTATGATTTATATTTCATGATTCAATTCATGATTCAATTCATGATTCATGATTCATGATTCATGATTCGATTCATCATTCATCATTCATGATTCAATTCATGATTCATGATTCAATTCATGATTCAATTTATGATTCATGATTCCTGATTCAATTCATGATTCATGGTTCAATTCATGATTCATGATTCAATTCATGATTCATTTCATGATTCATGATTTAATTTATGATTCATGATTAATGATTCAATTCATGATTCATGATTCAATTCATGATTCATGATTCATTTCATGATTCATGATTCATTTCATGATTCATGATTCATTTCATGATTCATTTCATGATTCATGATTTAATTTATGATTCATGATTAATGATTCAATTCATGATTAATGATTCAATTCATGATTCATGAATCATTTTATGATTCATGATTCATGATTCAATTCATGATTCATGATTCAATTCATGATTCGATTTATGATTTATGATTCAATTCATGATTCATGACTCATGATTCAATTCATGATTCATGATTCAATTCATGATTTATGATTCATGATTCAATTCATGAATCATTATTCATGATTCAATTCATGATTCATGATTCAATTCATGATTCATGATTCATAATTCAATTCTTGATTCATGATTCAATTCATGATTCAATTCATGATTCATGATTCAATTCATTATTCATGATTCATGATTCAATTCATGATTCATGATTCAATTCATGATTCATGATTCATGATTCAATTCATGATTCATGATTCAATTCATGATTCATGATTTATGATTCAATTCATGATTCATGATTCAATTCAGGATTCATGATTCATGATTCAATTCATGATTCATGATTCATGATTCGATTCATGATTCATGATTCGATTCATGATTCATGATTCAATTCATGATTCATGATTCATGATTCAATTCATGATTCGATTCATGATTCATGATTCAATTCATGATTCATGATTCGATATATGATTCATGATTAAATTCATGATTCATGATTTATGATTCAATTCATGATTCATGATTCATGATTCAATTTATGATTCATGACTCATGATTCATGATTCAATTCATGAATCATGATTCGATTCATGATTCATGATTCAATTCTTGATTCATGATTCGATTCATGATTTATGATTCAATTCTTAATTCATGATTCGATTCATGATTCATGATTAAATTTATGATTCATGATTTATGATTCAAATCTTGATTCATGATTTATTTCATGATTCAATTCATGGTTCATGAATCTTGATTCAATTCATGATTTATTTCATGATTCATGGTTCGATTCATGATTCATGATTCATGATTTAATTCTTGATTCAATTCATGATTCGATTCATGATTCATGATTCAATTCATGATTCAATTCAGGATTTATGATTCAATTCATGATTCATTATTCAATTCATGATTCATGATTAATGATTCGATTTATGATTCATGATTCAATTCATGATGCATGATTAAATTATTGATTCATGATTCAATTCATGATTCATGATTCATTTCATGATTCATTTCATGATTCATGATTCCTGATTCAATTCATGATTCCTGATTCAATTCATGATTCATGATTCATTTCATGATTCATGATTCAATTCATGATTCATGATTCATGATTCAATTCATGATTCATGATTCGATTCATGATTCATGATTCAATTCTTGATTCATGATTCGAATTATGATTCATGATAAAATTCATGATTCATGATTTATGATTCAATTCATGATTCATGATTTAATTCATGATTCAATATTCATGATTCATGATTCGATTTATAATTCATGGATCAATTCCTGATGCATGATTCAATTCGTGATTCATGATTCAATTCATGATTCATGATTCATTTCATGATACATGATTCAATTCATGATTCAATTCATGATTCAATTTATGATTCATAATTCATGATTCAATTCATGATTCAATTCATGATTGATGATTCAATTCATGATTCATGATTCGATTCATGATTCATGATTCAATTCATGATTCATGATTCAATTCATGATTCATGATTCGATTCATGAATCATAATTCATGATTCAATTCATGATTCATGATTCATGATTCGATTTATGATTCAATTCATGATTCATGATTCATTTCATGATTCATTCCATGATTCATGATTCAATTCAAGATTCATGATTCAATTCATGATTCATTTCATGATTCAATTCATGATTCAATTCATGATTCATGATTCATGATTCAATTCATAATTCAATTCATGATTAAATATGACCGGGTTAGGGTTAGGGTTAGGGTAAGGGTTGGGGTTAGGGTTAGGGTTAGGGGTTAGAAGTTAGGGTTAGGGTTAAGGGGTTAGGGTTAGGGTTAGGTTTAGGGGGTTAGGGTTAGGGTTAGGGGTTAGGGTTAGGGGTTAGGGTTAGGGTTAGGGGTTAGGGTTAGGGTTAGGCTTAGGGTTAGGGTTAGGGTTAGGGGGTTAGGGTTAGGGTTAGGGGGTTAGGGTTAGGGTTAGGGTTAGGGTTTAGGGTTAGGGTTAGGGTTAGGTGTTAGGGTTAGGGTTAGGTGGTTAGGGTTAGGGTTAGGGTTAGGGTTAGGGGTTAGGGTTAGGGTTAGGGTTAGGGTTAGGGGGTTAGGGTTAGGGGGTTAGGGTTAGGGTTAGGGTTCATGATTCAATTCTTGATTCATGATTCATGATTTGATTCATGTTTCATGATTAAATTCATGATTCATGATTTATGATTTAATTCATGATTCGTGATTTATTTCATGATTCAATTCATGATTTATTTCATGATTCATGATTCGATTAATGATCCATGATTCAATTCATTAATCATGATTCATGATTCGATTTATGATTCATGAATCATAATTCAATTCATGATTCATGAATCATGATTCAATTCATGATTCATGATTTAATTCATGATTCATGATTCATGATTCAATTCATGATTCATGATTCATGATTCAATTCATGATTCATGATTCGATTCATGATTCATAATTCATGATTCAATTCATGATTCATGATTCATGATTCGATTTATGATTCATGATTCAATTCATGATTCATGATTCAAGTCATGATTCATGATTCATTTCATGATTCATTTCATGATTCATGATTCAATTCAAGATTCATGATTCAATTCATGATTCATTTCATGATTCATGATTAATGATTCAATTCATGATTCAATTCATGATTCAACTTATGATTTAAATTTCATGATTCAATTCATGATTCAATTCATGATTCATGATTCATGATTCGATTCATGATTCATCATTCATCATTCAATTCATGATTCATGATTCAATTCATGATTCAATTTATGATTCATGATTCAATTCAAGATTCATGATTCATGATTCAATTCATGATTTATGATTCAATTCATGAATCATTAACGATTCATAATTTATGGTTCAATTCATGATTCAATTCTTGATTCAATTCATAATTCAATTCATGATTCATGATTCAATGCATGATTCAATTCTTGATTCAATTCATAATTCAATTCATGATTCATAATTCGATTTATGATTCATGTTTGAATTCATGATTCAATTCATGATTCATTTCATGATTCATGATTCAATTCATGATTTATGATTCAATTCTTGGTTTATGATTCATGATTCATGATTCAATTCATGATACATGATTGAATTCATGATTCATGATTCATTTCATGATTCGATTCATGATTCATGAGTCAATTCATAAATTCATGATTCAATTCATGATTCATGATTCAATTCTTGATTCATGATTCATGATTTGAATTATGATTCATGATTTGAATTATGATTCATGATTAAATTCATGATTTATGATTCAATTCATGATTCATGATTTATTTCATGATTTAATTCATGGTTCATGAATCTTGATTCAATTCATGATTTATTTCATGATTCATGATTCGATTCATGATTCAATTCATGATTCAATTCATGATTTATGATTCAATTCATGATTCATGATTCATGATTTAATTCATGATTCATGATTTGATTTATAATTCATGATTCAATTCATGATGCATGATTCAATTTGTGATTCATGATTTAATTCATGATTCATTTCATGATTCATTTCATGATTCATGATTCAATTCATGATTCATGAGTCAATTCATGATTCATGATTCATTTCATGATTCATGATTCATTTCATGATTCATGATTTAATTCATGATTCAATTCATGATTCAATTTATGATTCATAATTCATGATTCAATTCATGATTCAATTCATGATTCATGATTCATGATTCAATTCATGATTCATGATTCAATTCATGATTCATGATTCAATGCATGATTCAATTCTTGATTCAATTCATAATTCAATTCATGATTCATGATTTAATTCATGATTCGATATATGATTCATGATTAAATTCATGTTTCATAATTTATGATTCGATTCATGATTCATGATTCGATTCATGATTCATGATTCAATTCATGATTCGATTCATGATTCATGATTTAATTCATGATTCATTATTTGATTCATGATTCATGATTCAATTTTTAATTCATGATTCGATTCATGATTCATTATTAAATTTATGATTCATGATTTATGATTCAATTCATTATTTATTTCATGATTCATGATTCGATTCATGATTCATGATTCAAAATTCAATTCATGATTCAATTCAGGATTTATGATTCAATTCATGATTCATGATTAATTTCATGATTCATTTCATGATTCATGATTTGATTTATGATTCATGATTCAATTCATGATGCATGATTCAATTCGTGATTCATGATTCAATTCATGATTCATGATTCATTTCATGATTCATGATTCCTGATTCAATTCATGATTCATGATTCATTTCATGATTCATGATTCAATTCATGATTCGATTCATGATTTATGATTCAATTCATGATTCATGATTCGATTCATGATTCATGATTCAATTCATGATTCATGATTTATTTCATGATTCAATTCATGGTTCATGAATCTTGATTCAATTCATGATTTATTTCATGATTCATGATTCGATTCATGATTCATGATTCATGATTCAATTCATGATTCAATTCATGATTTATTTCATGATTCATGATTCGATTCATGATTCATGATTCAATTCTTGATTTATGATTCATGATTCATGATTTAATTCATGATTAATGATTTAATTCATGATTCATGATTCGATTCATGATTCATGATTAAATTCATGATTCATGATTTATGATTCAATTCATGGTTCATAAATCTTTATTCAATTCATGATTTATTTCATGATTCATGATTCATTATTCAATTCATGATTCAATTCATGATTTATTTCATAATTCATGATTCGATTCATGATTCATGATTCATGATTCAATTCATGATTCAATTCATGATTTATGATTCAATTCATGATTCATGATTCATGATTTAATTCCTGATTCATGATTCATGATTCGATTTATAATTCATGATTCAATTCATGATGCATGATTTAATTCGTGATTCATGATTCAATTCATGATTCATGATTCATTTCATGATTCATTTCATGATTCATGATTCCTAATTCAATTCATGATTCATGATTCAATACATGATTCATGATTCATTTCATGATTCATGACTCAATTCATGATTCAATTCATGATTCAATTCATGATTCAATGTATGATTCATAATTCATGATTCAATTCGTGATTCAATTTATGATTCATGATTCATGATTCAATTCATGATTCATGATTCATGATTTGATTCATGATTCATGATTCAATTCATGATTCATGATTCAATTCATGATTCGTGATTCAGTGCATGATTCAATTATTGATTCAATTCATAATTCAATTCATGATTCATGATTGGATTCATGATTCATGTTTGAATTCATGATTCAATTCATGATTCCTTTCATGATTCATGATTCAATTCATGATTCATGATTCAATCCTTGATTTGTGATTCATGATTCAATTCATGATACATGATTCAATTCATGATTCATGATTCAATTCATGATTCGATTCATGATTCATGAGTCAATTCATAAATTCATGATTGAATTCATGATTCATGATTCAATTCATGATTCAATTCAGGATTTATGATTCAATTCATGATTCATTATTCAATTCATGATTCATGATTAATGATTCGATTTATGATTCATGATTCAATTCATGATGCATGATTAAATTCGTGATTCATGATTCAATTCATGATTCATGATTCATTTCATGATTCATTTCATGATTCATGATTCCTGATTCAATTCATGATTCCTGATTCAATTCATGATTCCTGATTCAATTCATGATTCCTGATTCAATTCATGATTCATGATTCATTTCATGATTCATGATTCAATTCATGATTCGATTCATGATTCATGATTCATGATTCAATTCATGATTCATGATTCAATTCATGATTCATGATTCGATTCATGATTCATGATTCAATTCTTGATTCATGATTCATGATTCGAATTATGATTCATGATAAAATTCATGATTCATGATTTATGATTCAATTCATGATTCATGATTTAATTCATGATTCAATATTCATGATTCATGATTCAATTTATAATTCATGAATCAAATCCTGATGCATGATTCAATTCGTGATTCATGATTCAATTCATGATTCATGATTCATTTCATGATTCATTCCATGATTCATGATTCAATTCAAGATTCATGATTCAATTCATGATTCATTTCATGATTAAATTCATGATTCAATTCATGATTCATGATTCATGATTCAATTCATGATTCATGATTCATGATTCATGATTCGATTCATGATTAATGATTCAATTCATGATTCATGATTCATGATTCAATTCATAATTCAATTTATGATTAAATATGACCGGGTTAGGGTTAGGGTTAGGGTAAGGGTTGGGGTTAGGGTTAGGGTTAGGGGTTAGGGGTTAGGGTTAGGGTTAAGGGGTTAGGGTTAGGTTTAGGGGGTTAGGGTTAGGGTTAAAGTTAGGGGTTAGGGTTAGGGTTAGGGTTAGGGGTTAGGGTTAGGGTTAGGCTTAGGGTTAGGGTTAGGGTTAGGGGGTTAGGGTTAGGGTTAGGGGGTTAGGGTTAGTGTTAGGGTTAGGGTTTAGGGTTAGGGTTAGGGTTAGGTGTTAGGGTTAGGGTTAGGTGGTTAGGGTTAGGTTAGGGTTAGGGGTTAGGGGTTAGGGTTAGGGTTAGGGGGTTAGGGTTAGGGGGTTAGGGTTAGGGTTAGGGTTCATGATTTAATTCTTGATTCATGATTCATGATTCGATTCTTGTTTCATGATTAAATTCATGATTCATGATTTATGATTTAATTCATGATTCGTTATTTATTTCATGATTCAATTCATGATTTATTTCTTGATTCATGATTGGATTAATGATCCATAATTTAATTCATTAATCATGATTCATGATTCGATTCATGATTCATGAATCATAATTCAATTCATGATTCATGAATCATGATTCAATTCATGATTCATGATTCAATTCATGATTCATGATTCATGATTCAATTCATGATTCATGATTCGATTCATGATTTATAATTCATGATTCAATTCATGATTCATGATTCATGATTCGATTTATGATTCATGATTCATGATTTATAATTCATGATTCAATTCATGATTAATGATTCAATTCATAATTCATGATTCAATTCATGATTCATGATTTAATTCATGATTCATGATTCATTTCATGATTCATTCCATGATTCATGATTCAATTCAAGATTCATGATTCAATTCATGATTCATTTCATGATTCAATTCATGATTCAATTCATGATTCATGATTCATGATTCAATTCATGATTCATGATTCATGATTCAATTCATGATTCATGATTTGATTCATGAATCATAATTCAATTCATGATTCATGAATCATGATTCAATTCATGATTCATGTTTCAATTCATGATTTAATTCTTGATTCAATTCATAATTCAATTTATGATTCATGATTCAATTCATGATTCATGATTCAATGCATGATTCATGATTCATTTCATGATTAATTTCATGATTTATGATTCAATTCATGATTCATGATTCATGATTCGATTCATGATTCATGATTCATTTTATGATTCATGATTTATGATTCAATTCATGATTTGTGATTCATAATTCAATTCATGATTCATGATTCATAATTCAATTCATAATTCATGATTCATAATTCAATTCATGATTCATGATTCATGATTCGATTCATGATTCATGCTTCAATTCATGATTTATGATTCAATTCATGATTCATGATTTGAATCATGATTCATGATTCAATTCATGATTCATGATTCAATTCATAATTCATGAATCATGATTCGATTCATGATTCATGTTTAAATTCATGATTCAATTCCTGATTCAATTCATAATTCAATTCATGATTCAATTCATAATTCAATTCATGATTCATTATTCATGATTCAATTCATGATTCATTATTCATGATTCAATGCATGATTCATGATTCGTATCATGATTCATGTTTGAATTCATGATTCAATTCATGATTCATGATTCAATTCATGATTCATGATTTAATTCATGATTCATTATTCATGATTCAATTCATAATTCATTATTCGATTCATGATTCATAATTCATGATTCAATTCAAGATTCATGATTCATGATTCAGTTCATGATTCATGATTCAATTCATGATTCATGATTCATTTCATGATTCATTTCATGATTTATGATTCAATTCATAATTCATGATTCATGATTCCATTCATAATTTGTGATTCATGATTCAATTCATGATTCATAATTCAATTCATGATTTGTGATTTATGATTCGATTCATGTTTGATGATTCGATTCATGATTCAAGATTCGATTCATGATTCATGATTCAATTCATAATTCATGTTTTAAATCATGATTCAATTCATGATTCATGTTTTAATTCATGATTCATGATTCAATTCATGATTCAATTCATGATTCAATATTTCAATTTATGATTCATGATTCTTAATTCATGATTTAATTCATGATTCATGATTCAAATCATGATTGAATTCATGATTCATGATTCAATTTATGATTCATGATTCTTAATTCATGATTCAATTCATGATTTATGATTCGATTCATGATAAATGATTCATGATTCAAATCATGAGTCATGATTTGATTCATGATTCATGATTCGATTCATAATTTATGATTCATGATTCAATTGATGATTCATGATTCGATTCATGATTCATGATTCAATTTATAATTCAATTCATGATTCAATATGTTCGGGTTAGGGTTAGGGTTAGGGTTAGGGGTTAGGGTTAGGGTTAGGGTTAGGGTTAGAGTTAGGGGGTTAGGGTTAGGGTTAGGGTTAGAGTTAGGGGGTTAGGGTTAGGGTTAGGGTTAGGGGGTTAGGGTTAGGGTTAGGGGGTTAGGGTTAGGGTTAGGGGTTAGGGTTAGGGTTAGGGTTAGGGTTAGGTGGTTAGGGTTAGGGGTTTAGGGTTAGTTTTGATTCATGATTTGAATTATGATTCATGATTAAATTCATGATTCATGATTTATGATTCAATTCATGATTCATGATTTATTTCATGATTTAATTCATGGTTCATGAATCTTGATTCAATTCATGATTTGTTTCATGATTCATGATTCGATTCATGATTCAATTCATGATTCAATTCATGATTTATGATTCAATTCATGATTCATGATTCATGATTTAATTCATGATTCATGATTTGATTTATAATTCATGATTCAATTCATGATGCATGATTCAATTTGTGATTCATGATTTAATTCATGATTCATTTCATGATTCATTTCATGATTCATGATTCATGATTCAATTCATGATTCATGAGTCAATTCATGATTCATGATTCATTTCATGATTCATGATTTAATTCATGATTCAATTCATGATTCAATTTATGATTCATAATTCATGATTCAATTCATGATTCAATTCATGATTCATGATTCAATTCATGATTCATGATTCAATTCATGATTCATGATTCAATGCATGATTCAATTCTTGATTCAATTCATAATTCAATTCATGATTCATGATTTAATTCATGATTCGATATATGATTCATGATTAAATTCATGATTCATAATTTATGATTCGATTCATGATTCATGATTCAATTCATGATTCGATTCATGATTCATGATTTAATTCATGATTCATGATTTGATTCATGATTCATGATTCAATTTTTAATTCATGATTCGATATATGATTCATGATTAAATTCATGATTCATAATTTATGATTCGATTCATGATTCATGATTCAATTCATGATTCGATTCATGATTCATGATTTAATTCATGATTCATGATTTGATTCATGATTCATGATTCAATTTTTAATTCATGATTCGATTCATGATTCATTATTAAATTTATGATTCATGATTTATGATTCAATTCATTATTTATTTCATGATTCATGATTCGATTCATGATTCATGATTCAAAATTCAATTCATGATTCAATTCAGGATTTATGATTCAATTCATGATTCATGATTCATTTCATGATTCATTTCATGATTCATGATTCGATTTATGATTCATGATTCAATTCATGATGCATGATTCAATTCGTGATTCATGATTCAATTCATGATTCATGATTCATTTCATGATTCATTTCATGATTCATTTCATGATTCATGATTCCTGATTCAATTCATGATTCATGATTCATTTCATGATTCATGATTCAATTCATGATTCGATTCATGATTTATGATTCAATTCATGATTCATGATTCGATTCATGATTCATGATTCAATTCATGATTCATGATTTATTTCATGATTCAATTCATGGTTCATGAATCTTGATTCATTTCATGATTTATTTCATGATTCATGATTCGATTCATGATTCATGATTCATGATTCAATTCATGATTCAATTCATGATTTATTTCATGATTCATGATTCGATTCATGATTCATGATTCAATTCTTGATTTATGATTCATGATTCATGATTTAATTCATGATTAATGATTTAATTCATGATTCATGATTCATGATTAAATTCATGATTCATGATTTATGATTCAATTCATGGTTCATAAATCTTTATTCAATTCATGATTTATTTCATGATTCATGATTCATGATTCATTATTCAATTCATGATTCAATTCATGATTTATTTCATAATTCATGATTCGATTCATGATTCATGATTCATGATTCAATTCCTGATTCATGATTCATGATTCATGATTCGATTTATAATTCATGATTCAATTCATGATGCATGATTTAATTCGTGATTCATGATTCAATTCATGATTCATGATTCATTTCATGATTCATTTCATGATTCATGATTCCTAATTCAATTCATGATTCATGATTCAATACATGATTCATGATTCATTTCATGATTCATGACTCAATTCATGATTCAATTCATGATTCAATTCATGATTCAATGTATGATTCATAATTCATGATTCAATTCGTGATTCAATTTATGATTCATGATTCATGATTCAATTCATGATTCATGATTCATGATTCGATTCATGATTCATGATTCAATTCATGATTCATGATTCAATTCATGATTCGTGATTCATGATTCATGATTCAATTCATGATTCATGATTCAATTCATGATTCATGATTCAGTGCATGATTCAATTATTGATTCAATTCATATTTCAATTCATGATTCATGATTCGATTCATGATTCATGTTTGAATTCATGATTCAATTCATGATTCCTTTCATGATTCATGATTCAATTCATGATTCATGATTCAATTCTTGATTTATGATTCATGATTCAATTCATGATACATGATTCAATTCATGATACATGATTCAATTCATGATTCATGATTCAATTCATGATTCGATTCATGATTCATGAGTCAATTCATAAATTCATGATTCAATTCATGATTCATGATTCAATTCATGATTCAATTCAGGATTTATGATTCAATTCATGATTCATTATTCAATTCATGATTCATGATTAATGATTCGATTTATGATTCATGATTCAATTCATGATGCATGATTAAATTCGTGATTCATGATTCAATTCATGATTCATGATTCATTTCATGATTCATTTCATGATTCATGATTCCTGATTCAATTCATGATTCCTGATTCAATTCATGATTCCTGATTCAATTCATGATTCCTGATTCGATTCATGATTCATGATTCATTTCATGATTCATGATTCAATTCATGATTCGATTCATGATTCATGATTCATGATTCAATTCATGATTCATGATTCAATTCATGATTCATGATTCGATTCATGATTCATGAATCAATTCTTGATTCATGATTCATGATTCGAATTATGATTCATGATAAAATTCATGATTCATGATTTATGATTCAATTCATGATTCATGATTTAATTCATGATTCAATATTCATGATTCATGATTCAATTTATAATTCATGAATCAATTCCTGATGCATGATTCAATTCGTGATTCATGATTCAATTCATGATTCATGATTCATTTCATGATTCATGATTCAATTCAAGATTCATGATTCATGATTCAATTCATGATTCATGATTCATGATTCATGATTCGATTCATGATTAATGATTCAATTCATGATTCAATTCATGATTCATGATTCATGATTCAATTCATAATTCAATTTATGATTAAATATGACCGGGTTAGGGTTAGGGTTAGGGTAAGGGTTGGGGTTAGGGTTAGGGTTAGGGGTTAGGGGTTAGGGTTAGGGTTAAGGGGTTAGGGTTAGGTTTAGGGGGTTAGGGTTAGGGTTAAAGTTAGGGGTTAGGGTTAGGGTTAGGGTTAGGGGTTAGGGTTAGGGTTAGGCTTAGGGTTAGGGTTAGGGTTAGGGGGTTAGGGTTAGGGTTAGGGGGTTAGGGTTAGTGTTAGGGTTAGGGTTTAGGGTTAGGGTTAGGGTTAGGTGTTAGGGTTAGGGTTAGGGTTAGGTGGTTAGGGTTAGGGTTAGGGTTAGGGGTTAGGGGTTAGGGTTAGGGTTAGGGTTAGGGGGTTAGGGTTAGGGGGTTAGGGTTAGGGTAAGGGTTCATGATTTAATTCTTGATTCATGATTCATGATTCGATTCATGTTTCATGATTAAATTCATGATTCATGATTTATGATTTAATTCATGATTCGTTATTTATTTCATGATTCAATTCATGATTTATTTCTTGATTCATGATTGGATTAATGATCCATGATTTAATTCATTAATCATGATTCATGATTCGATTCATGATTCATGAATCATAATTCAATTCATGATTCATGAATCATGATTCAATTCATGATTCATGATTCAATTCATGATTCATGATTCATGATTCAATTCATGATTCATGATTCGATTCATGATTTATAATTCATGATTCAATTCATGATTCATGATTCATGATTCGATTTATGATTCATGATTCATGATTTATAATTCATGATTCAATTCATGATTAATGATTCAATTCATAATTCATGATTCAATTCATGATTCATGATTCAATTCATGATTCATGATTCATTTCATGATTCGATTCATGATTCATGAGTCAATTCATTAATTCATGATTCAATTCATGATTCATGATTCAATTCTTGATTCATGATTCATGATTTGAATTATGATTCATGATTTGAATTATGATTCATGATTAAATTCATGATTCATGATTTATGATTCAATTCATGATTCATGATTTATTTCATGATTTAATTCATGGTTCATGAATCTTGATTCAATTCATGATTTATTTCATGATTCATGATTCGATTCATGATTCAATTCATGATTCAATTCATGATTTATGATTCAATTCATGATTCATGATTCATGATTTAATTCATGATTCATGATTTGATTTATAATTCATGATTCAATTCATGATGCATGATTCAATTTGTGATTCATGATTTAATTCATGATTCATTTCATGATTCATTTCATGATTCATGATTCATGATTCAATTCATGATTCATGAGTCAATTCATGATTCATGATTCATTTCATGATTCATGATTTAATTCATGATTCAATTCATGATTCAATTTATGATTCATAATTCATGATTCAATTCATGATTCAATTCATGATTCATGATTCATGATTCAATTCATGATTCATGATTCAATTCATGATTCATGATTCAATGCATGATTCAATTCATAATTCAATTCATGATTCATGATTTAATTCATGATTCGATATATGATTCATGATTAAATTCATGATTCATAATTTATGATTCGATTCATGATTCATGATTCAATTCATGATTCGATTCATGATTCATGATTTAATTCATGATTCATGATTTGATTCATGATTCAATTTTTAATTCATGATTCGATTCATGATTCATTATTAAATTTATGATTCCTGATTTATGATTCAATTCATTATTTATTTCATGATTCATGATTCGATTCATGATTCATGATTCAAAATTCAATTCATGATTCAATTCAGGATTTATGATTCAATTCATGATTCATGATTCATTTCATGATTCATTTCATGATTCATGATTCGATTTATGATTCATGATTCAATTCATGATGCATGATTCAATTCGTGATTCATGATTCAATTCATGATTCATGATTCATTTCATGATTCATGATTCCTGATTCAATTCATGATTCATGATTCATTTCATGATTCATGATTCAATTCATGATTCGATTCATGATTGATGATTCAATTCATGATTCATGATTCGATTCATGATTCATGATTCAATTCATGATTCATGATTTATTTCATGATTCAATTCATGGTTCATGAATCTTGATTTAATTCATGATTTATTTCATGATTCATGATTCGATTCATGATTCATGATTCATGATTCAATTCATGATTCAATTCATGATTTATTTCATGATTCATGATTCGATTCATGATTCATGATTCAATTCTTGATTTATGATTCATGATTCATGATTTAATTCATGATTAATGATTTAATTCATGATTCATGATTCGATTCATGATTCATGATTAAATTCATGATTCATGATTTATGATTCAATTCATGGTTCATAAATCTTTATTCAATTCATGATTTATTTCATGATTCATGATTCATGATTCATTATTCAATTCATGATTCAATTCATGATTTATTTCATAATTCATGATTCGATTCATGATTCATGATTCATGATTCAATTCATGATTCAATTCATGATTTATGATTCAATTCATGATTCATGATTCATGATTTAATTCCTGATTCATGATTCATGATTCATGATTCGATTTATAATTCATGATTCAATTCATGATGCATGATTTAATTCGTGATTCATGATTCAATTCATGATTCATGATTCATTTCATGATTCATTTCATGATTCATGATTCCTAATTCAATTCATGATTCATGATTCAATACATGATTCATGATTCATTTCATGATTTATGACTCAATTCATGATTCAATTCATGATTCAATTCATGATTCAATGTATGATTCATAATTCATGATTCAATTCGTGATTCAATTTATGATTCATGATTCATGATTCAATTCATGATTCATGATTCATGTTTCGATTCATGATTCATGATTCAATTCATGATTCATGATTCAATTCATGATTCGTGATTCATGATTCATGATTCAATTCATGATTCATGATTCAATTCATGATTCATGATTCAGTGCATGATTCAATTATTGATTCAATTCATAATTCAATTCATGATTCATGATTCGATTCATGATTCATGTTTGAATTCATGATTCAATTCATGATTCCTTTCATGATTCATGATTCAATTCATGATTCATGATTCAATTCTTGATTTGTGATTCATGATTCAATTCATGATACATGATTCAATTCATGATTCATGATTCAATTCATGATTCGATTCATGATTCATGAGTCAATTCATAAATTCATGATTCAATTCATGATTCATGATTCAATTCATGATTCAATTCAGGATTTATGATTCAATTCATGATTCATTATTCAATTCATGATTCATGATTAATGATTCGATTTATGATTCATGATTCAATTCATGATGCATGATTAAATTCGTGATTCATGATTCAATTCATGATTCATTTCATGATTCATTTCATGATTCATGATTCCTGATTCAATTCATGATTCCTGATTCAATTCATGATTCCTGATTCAATTCATGATTCCTGATTCAATTCATGATTCATGATTCATTTCATGATTCATGATTCAATTCATGATTCGATTCATGATTCATGATTCATGATTCAATTCATGATTCATGATTCAATTCATGATTCATGATTCGATTCATGATTCATGATTCAATTCTTGATTCATGATTCATGATTCGAATTATGATTCATGATAAAATTCATGATTCATGATTTATGATTCAATTCATGATTCATGATTTAATTCATGATT
This sequence comes from Mixophyes australis, assembly GCA_036250195.1. NCBI lineage: Eukaryota > Metazoa > Chordata > Amphibia > Anura > Limnodynastidae > Mixophyes > Mixophyes australis. The sequence continues at coordinate 176,981,017 of JAVHZZ010000002.1, read as the reverse complement.
CAATATTCATGATTCATGATTCAATTTATAATTCATGAATCAATTCCTGATGCATGATTCAATTCGTGATTCATGATTCAATTCAAGATTCATGATTCAATTCATGA